>JASPKZ010007696.1:0-185387 GCA_030220185.1 Diploptera punctata | reverse complement strand
GGAAGAATAGAGAGAGGGAGATGAGAGAGAGAGAGATTGGGCAGTGAATACTTGTTTCAGCGACATCAAAAGTAATAAGGGAGAATATTATAAATATATATATATATATATATATCATCATCATCATCATGAACAAATTCGTTTTAGGCCATGTGGCCTGTACGGTAAAACCTAGCGAAGATGGTCTTGATCTTTCCACCGATGTTTTGGTCTTCCTTGGTCCCTATGTCCAGTTGGGGTATATTGGAATGCCAATTTTGGAAGTCTATTTCTTGCCATTCTTCTCAGATGATTTTTCCATTCTTGTTGGTATCTTTGGATATCTTCATTTAAACTTGCTACTCCAAGTTTTCCTCTGATAGTAGTGTTCCTTTGGTGATCCAGTCTATTAACTCCTAACAATGATCGTAAGAAGCGCATTTGGCTTACTTGAAGTTTATGAGAGTTTCTTTTATTTAAAATCCAAATTTCACTTCCGTATTTTAGAGCAGCTTTTGATGTGACGTTATGTAATCTTAGTTTTGTCTCTGTCCTCATCTGTTTACCAAAATGTATATATAAGAAGGATAAGTGTTTGAATTCGATTTGCCTGGTGGTGTAATGGATAGTATGCTGTCGTATCAATCCAGAGGTCCGGGTTCAAATCCCGTTCAGGCATTTATTTTTCTTATCATGTCATATTTAGCTTGCATTGTTCAATGTCAAAAAATTTAATTATAACATCGATACATCGGTAAAACGTCGCTGCTATAAAATAAAAATATTATCTTTAATTTGCTTACTTGTTATAGTCAGCTACTAGTTGGCAGTGAAGACCGAGTTCTCGCGACATCTAGTATTTATATATATATATATATATATATATATATATATAAGAAGGATAAGTGTTTGAATTGGATTTGCCTGGTGGTGAATTGGATAGCACGCTGGGGTACTAACCCAGAGTTCCGGGTTCAAATCCCGTTCAGGCATTTATTTTTCTTATCATGTCACATATATGTAAAGAAGAACACGGAAGTACAATGGAGTAATAGGGAAGACTTAATAGGATATTTTAAATTCAACATTTAAAACGTAGAACAATGGGGACACACCCAACGCCACACGCCACATGGTCCTAATAGGGAAAGACTGTCGAAAGAGACAATTTGTAACTTTGATTTATACAATACTTTGTTGAATACACAAAGACGGATGGCCTCCATGGATGAGTGATCAGCTTAATACCAGGCCAGCTTGAGACAGCACGAACAATCTTTGATAAGACACGCCATTCATATAATTATATGATGAAACGATGAGTAACTATGATTTCAATTATGAAATTTTAACCAAGCCTTCTCCTTGACGATTGTGGAAAATCAGGAAAAATCATACATCAGTTTGGTAGGCACTAAGATTTGAATCCGGTCTTCCCGAATGAGTCACGAACACTACTGCTGATCCAATTTGCTCGGTAGTCCTGTATATTAGTGCCTTAACCTGTATGTGATTTATTTTCTTGCATTTTTTTCAAAATATTTAATTCTAGAAATTGTTTCACTAGTTTAATATGTTGGCGTTTTAAAATATTATTTTCCGGTTCAAACCCGGCCGGGGTCGATGGATTTTTTTTATATAGGATGGAAAAATCTAAGGAGCAAGTTCTCCGGGAGGGACTTTAAGCCGTAGGTCCCAAGTCTGAAGATTTTCAGGCTCGTAAAAGATCCTTAAGCCTGAATGAAAAGGCATCTAAGCAAAATTTATGGATTTTCCCGTCCTAGTACTACTTTAGTTTCCTAGATGTCAATATGAGGCGGAACGCTGACCACTCAAATGACATCTATACGAAAATAAGTGTAACTAAATTAGTATGGTTCAAATTCTTCCCTGTAGGGGAGAGCGCCTAAATCTCTGTTAAGGGAAACATGGGCTTACAAGATTACCAGAAGATTTTCCACTTAATTTTACGAAACCAAGTTTCATTAGATTTTATACAGAATCTAAATCATTTATTGTCTCCATTTATTAAAATAAGTCAATTAATTTACAATACAGAGTATTCTAAGAATAAATATACTATCAATTACATTAAAATTAAAATTAATTCAGTAACAAATACATAGAAAGCTATGAAACAAAAAGGTTCCAAAATGTACAGAGGAGATATTATTCAACAAAACATATTTCTATAATCATGGTTTATAAACCTAATATATTGTAAGTGTCTCTCCGAACTTCAATCTTAAATATTACACGCTTTACATTAGCTTGACCTGTATCTATCTATGTAACTCAATCTTTTAACGCGATTTTCACCCACTTAAAATCATTGGATCGACTTGAAACTTTGCATACTTGTTAAAGACCCGTGACAATATAACAATTTCATATTTTGTTTCTAAAATCATGGCCAGAATCATCAGATAATCAAATAAATAATAGTTTTAAAAAATTGAAAAAAATACGCTTTATTAGAAAACCGAAATAAAAAATTGAAAAATAATTTTAATTTCCAACACGCTTGGGATAAATAATTTTACCATCAAAAGCGTGGGGTGCTGTTTACCAATTAATATATTTGATAATAAACAGATATTGGTAAAAGTAAAGTCTCTAAGAAGAAAATGTAAAAATCATAAAAGCACCCCACGCTTTTGATGGTAAAATTATTTATCCCAAGCGTGTTGGAAATTAAAATTATTTTTCAATTTTTTAGTTCGGGTTTCTAATAAAGCGTGTTCTTTTAGTTTTTTAAAACTATTATTTATTTATCATGTAACGTTCACCTCTGTACCACCCGAAGCAAGGCAGTTTGTGAAGGTCATCACCTTTTTTCCAAAGTAATTGACATTCGTACTCATATGTATAAAAGGGTTAAAATTAAACAGAGTAATGGTAAAAAAAACAAAAATAAAAGGAAACGTTTAAAATTAAGTAAAACTCTTAATTTTTTTTTCACTTGATTAACCGACATTAATTCCAGGGGTTGTATACAGGTACATACAAGAGATAAAAAAATAATAGTTTAAAAAACTAAAACAACACGCTTTATTAGAAAACCGAACTTAAAAAATGAAAAATAATTTTAATGTCCAACACGCTTGGGATAAAATTAAAGTGGCCAACAAAAATATCATCTCCAACACATCTAGAATAAAACTAGAATTATCTACAAAAAAAATAATTTTACCATCAAAAGCGTGGGGTGCTGTTTATGGTTTTTACGTTTTCTTCTTAGAGACTTCACTTTTACCAATATCTGTTAATTATCAAATATATTAATTGTTATAGAGCACCACACGCTTTTGATGGTAAAATTATTTTTTTGTAGATAACTCTTGTTTTATTCTATATGTGTCGGGGATGACTTTTTTGTTGACCACTTTAATTTTAACCCAAGCGCGTTGGAAATTAGAATTATTTTTCATTTTTTACTTCGGTTTTCTAATAAAGCGTGTTGTTTTAGTTTTATTAAACTATTATTTATTTTTTATTTTTTAGTTTGGTTTTCTAAAAATGTAAATATCTTTAAAATCGATACTATTGCTTCTTGTAGGAAAGCCAGAGGAAAAACGCCCAGTTGGTAGACCAAGAATGAGGTGGGAGAATAACATTAACTATGATTTGAGGCAAGTAGATTATGCAGGGAATGATTGGAAAGCATTAGCTCAGGATAGGGATGTATGGAGAGCTTATTTCCGCGCGGCAATGAACCTACGGGTTCGATAGTGCCAGTGAGTAAGTAAGTAAGTACTATTGCAGTATGAGCTAAAAGTAATACTCTTCTAAAAAATCATCCGGGCCGGATTTGAACCAGCGGTCTATGGGTTACTGACATTATATACCACTGCAGTCCACTACTGTACCAACTGAGCTACCAGAGGATATAATATTAATTTCTTAAAACGATGGACTAAAAAGTCGATAAGTCCGCAACCTATTATATATATTATTTATGAAATTATTGTATTGTCATTGGTCCTTTACAAGTATACAAAGTTTTAAGTCTATTCAATGTTTTTAAGTGGGTGAAAATAGAGTTGAAAGATTCCGTTACATAGCTAGACACAGGTCAAGCTAATATAAAGCGTGTAAAAAGGCTAGTAGTTTTATACATATTATCAAACACGATGTGATATAAAGAATTGATCTAACTGTATTCCAACGAGAATTTTCTCTCCTTTATACGTATATTTTACATTTGCATTTTAATTTTGTACTAGTATACTTAACAATTCACTTGCACTATCGAACCAGAGATTATGATTGTACGGACATAATTATTTATCTACAAATCACTGCCCTATGTTAAAATTTATTGTTATTCTTCAACCTCATTATCGATCTACCTACCGGTCGTTTCCTCCATGGTTTAAATAATTGAAACATTAAAACCCAATACATTGTTACTCTTAGAGGCCTGCTACGTTCGACTCTACTGGCCCCGGTTTGTGGAAAATGTAATTAAAAGTGATTGTACTACATAATAGAAGACCTGTGCATTGTTTTGTGGTTTTGTTATTTATCAATTGCTTTAATGAGTAAAATGTTATTGAATATTAATAAACTTTGTGTTTGAAATTCTCTCTGAACTGACACCTCCGATGGTAACATTAATTTATCTCATTATCTACTTGGAGATTGAACATTTTGGAAATTGAAAGATTGAGATTTTGGAGATTGATGTGTTTGGAGATTGAAAAAGAGAAAATGAAGATTGTTAACAAATTAAAATATTTGGTATCAATATTACAGTCAGAAGGTTCAAGCAATTCTGAGATAAACAAAAGAGTAAGTGAAGGAATAAAAACAATTGTAATCTTAAATGGATGCTGTGGAATAGAAACATTCTGAACAAAACTAAAAAAAAACTTCTTTATAAATGTATTTGTATGATGCGGAAGCGTGTACATTAAGCAGAGAGAAAGCACATAAACTATTGGTGACAGAAATTGACTTTTAGATGAGCTTCTAGAAATTCAAGAAGAAACAAAATTAGAAATATTAAAATCAGAGAAATAATGTATGTTTAAAAAGATATTCTATAAGTTATTGAAGAAAGAAGACAAATGGTTTGGCCACGTAAGGAGGATGTCAGAAGACAGATACCTAAAATGACATTAAATTTGAAGCAGAAGAATCGGGAGACAAAAAGAAGAATGGATTCAAATATTGCCTAAGATTTTAGTCCCGAGAGAATTAACAGAGAGTGATGCAGAGAATTAGGGTCTTATGGAGGAGTAAAATTTACAATGGGTTGTAGGAAAACTAATGTATTGTAGAGAAATTCCTAATAAAGAAGAATCTACTTGAAAATAGTTTTATTACTAGTGTTAGATTTGTTTTTTTACAACTGTAAGAATCTGTACTAATATAAGAATTTGAATACAACAAGCTCAAACAATTTTGGAAATATCCACTATTTATTTTTACGAGTTTCCTTTTATTGATCAAATTAGCATTGGTCATAAAATTTAATTCGCCTACTGTATATTCATATTTTGGTTTCTAGCTTACCTTTTCCTCCAAAAACAGCAAACAACTAATTTATAAATAGGGAACTTTTCAGCAGACTTACACTATACTGTAATGAGTTCGTGCTTAGTCTATCCTTCTTCACTGACAGCGTTATATGAAGTAGAACAAAAAAATGAGGTAACGGTTAGCATTATTTGTTATGTTAATTTGCACGTAGGCTACATACAATCGTGTGTAGATAGGCCTAATAATGCATAATGACATTGGAATAGGTGATGCACAGTATAACGTGAAAACTCTGTTTTATCATAAGTAATGACGAATTTGGAAATCAAGAGTTGCATTTGTTAGGAATATTTAACGAATAAAATTGAGCTGTTTACTCACAAATCATTATTTAACTATAGTTATTTTAAAATATTTATATATTTAATCTAAACGGCGATTATTTAAATCCGTTATTGAAATTTAAATAAAAAAACTGTGGGCGATGGAGAAATTCCGAATACATAATTGAAAACACGATAAAAAAAACTGCATTAAGTACAACTATTGGTAGGCCTACTCATTAGACAAAAATCATGTTGACCAGTGTAATCAATGACAAGCAAATGTATAACGATTGTTTTTTTTTTTTGGTGAAGTAATGCTAATCTATGTACAGCTTTTCCAGTCTGCTGTTTATTTACAAATATTATATTGGGTATCTGTGTTCAGGAAGCCATTTTGTTCAGGTACCTGCATTTTTCAGTAAGAGGTAACTTTTCCATTGGGTTTAAGAGCAGATGTTGACACAAGGATGAAAATAAAAAATAAATGGAATTTGAAAAGTTGGTTACAAGAGATGAGAATAAATTAGTACATATTACCCTAACATAAAAACCTCTCCACACTTCACGTCTAAAGACAGTTTTCGATTAAGAACATTTTGATGTTTCTCGAGTGTACACTGTTATCATATTCTCTCCATTGTTAGGTATCTAATAGAAATTAAAAATTGATACATAGTGGATTCCTTTGCTTTTAAATACAACGGCCTCCACTTTTATTATTGTTTTTTATTATCAATATTGTTATCATAACAATAAAAACCATTAGGCCTATATATTTTACTACCTAATACCCGGCGTGTGCTGCTACACCTAAATAAATGAAGATTAATGTGCTTTTATGTTTAGTTGAATAAGTGAAAGGAAAAATAATTATCTTAATAAAAATTTTGTGTCACGTTGTTTGTCCGCGATGGAATCCTAAACTACTTAACTGATTTTAATAAAATTTTGCGCACTATGTGCAGTTTGATCCAACTTGAGACTTAGGGTAGTTTATAACTAAATTTATAGACGCATTATTTTTTATTGCAAATTATTTATTTATCATTTAACAAAGAGTTATAATTATCTGTGAGTTCCATACGATTCTAACAGATGGCGGTGTAATTATCTATGAGTTCTACACGATTCTAACAGATGGCGGTGTAAGGTAATTTGGTAAGGTAATTGGTTTATTATTTAACAAAGAGAGATCCAGATGGCTGTGCTTTTTGTTGCAACCGCGAATTTCACTTGAATTACAAATATTGATTATTTCATAATTTAAGTGTGTTCATTGTTTATTTAATTTTCAATATTATTAATTTCGTGAGTAAGTATTAGTTTTAAGTAATCTAGCTGTAAGACAGCAACTTAATTTATAATTTTAACGTATACCTTAGCCACAGCAACGCGTGGCCGGGACTTCTGGTAAATTTATATTTTTTAGATACCCCGCGCTGATTACTTGACTTTGCCCGGGAATTTACTTATCCCGATCTTCTTGATATAAATGAGCTGAAAGAAAAATTAATGTGTTTTATGTTTAGTTAGTCCACTGCTGTGATCTCGAGGTAGCGTTCATGCCTTGTCAAGCAGCGGGCCAGGGTTCGATCCTCGCTCAGGACAGGCTCCTGCGTGAGGTTTTTTTCGGGGTTTTTCCTCACCTGTCAGACAAATGTCAGGAAGCTTAGGGCCCCGAAAATCATTCGGCCATCATTATGATCCTTATCATCATCATCATCATCTTTCACCGTGTGGAAAGCAACGGGAAGCTACCACACCTATAATTCCGTAGTCAAGCTGCAAAGCATAGCATGAAAATGCTTATGATTGCAGTGAAAGACCTGCGCTCGGGCAGAATTATTATGGATGGATGGATGTTTAGTTAAATAAGTAAGAAGAAATATTTATATCGTAATTATTTTTAGATACCCCGTGCAGGTTTACCCGGAGTTGTCCGGGAATCTACTCTTCCCGATCTTCTTGGCATAAATGAGCTGAAAGATGAAAATTAATATACTTCTTATGATTAGTTGAATAAGTAAAATTAAAAATATTTATAAATGTATATCGTAATTATTTTAAGATTTCCCGTGCTGATTACCCGCTGTTGCCCGGGAATCTACTTATCTCGATCTTCTTGGTTTAAATGAGCTAAAAGACAAAATTCATTATTGTGAGTTATCCATAAAAGAATACCCGCCATGTGCTGTTATGCTTGCACAGGTATCTACGTAGGTAGTCTCGATCTTCTTGGCAGCAATGAAAGACAAAAATGGTTATTGTGAGTTATCCGTAAGAGATAAACATATGCTGTCGAGGACTTTTTTATAGTGCTTTTTGAGATATTCAATTCTGTGTACATTCATTTTGTTTATTTGTTGTGGTTTAGGCAGCATAAGCCATTTAAACGTCCAAAGAGCTACTTTTTTCACGTTTTCCGCCAGAAAGGACGATTTTTAAGGGTGTAGTAGTAGCGTATCACAACTCTCTTATAGCTTATGTTAATCCCGGGAATTTCCTAAACATTTTTCAGAAAACCCCATCACATTCGGATCAACGGTATGGCCGCGCATAAAGTACAAACAAACAAACAAACAAACATTCATTTTTGGTTATTAGATATTGGTCTTGTACTTGATTATTTATTTTTAAACATTAATTGTTATAACAAATATACCTTAAAAATGGTCGTTTATCGTTCTTCTGAGGAAAAATTCTTTTCAAATTCTTCCTACGTCGTCGAAAACGATTTGATGACACGTATAACTACATTCAATGTCACCATCACGTATACTATAGATCCTCTTCACAGGTACCCCAAGAAAGCATGATGTTTTCAGTATCGCAATAATTTCCTCCAAAGGCTACTTCTTTAGTTTTTCCAAAGCAATCTTTTCTCTAATAACTAGAAGGAATTAAGCGTTTAGTGACAATTTGTTAAACATAACACATTAATAATAATATTTCGTTGAGGTAATAGTCGCAACATAAAATTATATTATAAAATTGATTACCTGTAAAGTTAATTCTCCCTAAACTAATACTTTTCAATATACAGGACGTTTCGGGTAATGTGGACCATTCGGTTTGAGTGGACCCTGTTAATATATTTTTTAATTGGTGCTATTCTGGAACAGAACATATTTTAATTTCTTCCCCTCATCAACTTTTACGTGTTGAAGGCCAGTTTCTTTATTTCTTTGTACGAAGAAGGGTTTATTTGTGATAGTTATGAAAACGACCATTTAAAAGTTTTTTAAGCTAAGTATTAATTCTTAATTTCTGCTATTGAATATTACAAATGTTGAAAAAAAAACTTGTAAATATATTATATTATGTACAGTAGATACTGTTTTAATATACTAACGTATTTGGTTTGATTTTATGTGACATGGCTGCAGTATAAAATAATTAAAATTAAAGATAACAAAGGAATTCGGTTCCCTCCACGAGGCGGTTAAAGTTGACCTGGATCCACTTTACACTAATACGTATATTTTATCAATATGTAAAAGCTATACATTTAACTAATTTTATTTATTATTCTTGCAATTTTACCTAAACCAAAAGATGAATGGCTTGTGAATGTTATAATCAACGATCATTTTTCAAAACATTTAATAAATATAAACGCTTTTTAATTATGATCAGCCATAAATACTTTTATATTAATTTGTGCCTGCTTGTATAAATTGAGTAAATAAACTTAAAATAGTCTAAAGGCTAAGATGGGCTCTGTGGTCCACTTTACCCGAATATGGAGTTAATGTGGACCTTCCTTGTATTGTAAAAAAGTTAATAAATTATGAAGATATTTCTATATTTGAATAAAATAACAATTCTATTTCATAGTTATAACACTAATGATAATCACTGTAATTAAACAAAATTAAAATCCGTTAATTAATGAATACAAACAACAAATTCAAAATAAGGGTCCAATTACGGAAAGTTTCTCTACTGTATATACAACAGAAGTTTTTTTTTTTTTTTCAATACCCGAGATTGTCATTTCGATATTTCTGGTGTTCTATCGTGGCATGAAATACTTGTAATCCACTTCTGAGTTTGGGTCACCTAGAAGGCGGGGTTACGCTACCCCATTTATATGAGAGTTGATGTTGATGGCAATGATGCGCCAGGAGAAGCCTTAAACTAAACTTAATCTAATGAGGCGAATATGATATTGATGATAATGT
Source organism: Diploptera punctata (assembly GCA_030220185.1). Lineage (NCBI taxonomy): Eukaryota > Metazoa > Arthropoda > Insecta > Blattodea > Blaberidae > Diploptera > Diploptera punctata. The sequence goes on along the minus strand of JASPKZ010007696.1, from coordinate 175,411 downwards.
AGGCCAGATGGTGTTCGGGTACCGTTTGGAACTTAATGTTTCCTGACATTTATCTTACAGGTGAGGAAACTCCGAGAAACCTCACACAAGGTACTTGTCCCGACCGGGAATCGAAGCCAGGTGCGCTGCGTGACAAGGTAGCACGCTACCTCGAGACCACAGCTTAAAAACGTTTTAACAAGTTGAGGAGATTGAACGCTACAGTATCCAATTTTATAATGTTATATTTCATTTTTTATTGTAACACATGTCCACAAATGGCGATATTTAAAACTATAAAAAAGTATTATGATGGCAGTCGTCCTCAACAAATTAAAAATTGTTTAAAGTATACAGCTAGGTCTTTTATAACTACTTCCATTTTCAAAGCTTTTCTATTCCATCCATAGTAATTCTGCCGAGGGCAGGTCTTTCACTGCAATCTTAACATTTTCATGCTATGCTTGCAGCTTTACTAGGGAATTGTAGATGTGATAGCTTCCCGATGCTTTCCACTCCGGTGAAGGATGATGATGATGATGATGATGATGGTAATGATAAGGATGATGATGATGGTCATATGATTTCGGGGACCGTTTGGGCCTTAAAGTTTTCCTGACAATTGTGTTACAGGTGAGGAAAAACCTCGATAAAAACCTCACCCAAAAAAACTGCCCCTACCGGAGAACAAACCCGGGCCCGCTGAGTGACAAGGCAGCACGCTACCTCGAGACCACAGCGGTGGACTGAATTTCTATTGGGTACTTTATTTTAACATTTGTTTTTATTTTGGTGAGGTCGACTACAATCACGGGTACACTTTCTCTTGTTTAAATATTTAACAACAACCTCTACGGTGGTAAATAATGATTTTTAAAATTATTGACACAAATGATAACCAATTCATGAACTACTCTTTTTTTGTTCATTATGTGAGAATGGTTTTTTCATCTGTAATTTCTACAAGTATAGTGCACAGGATTGGGAATGTTAATATTTTGTTTTGATATGTACGGAAGAGTGTAAGCTTTCCTCCATGTCAAGTAGACGTACTGTAGGATTTAATATACAACTGTGATATGAGGTGTTGTCATGTACGATCACATATTGTTCTTTAGTGCATTTCAGTACACTCTCTTTAAACCACATTTCATATCTGCAGCAAATTCTACACAACAGAGGCTACGTTTACGAGAGATTGTACACGACAAAACTACGAGATGAGGCAAATCCTAACACGATACGCAATCCATGGCTTTCAGCACGAAGAGATTTCATGAGTTAAACCAAGAATGCAAATTCAAATTATGCAACAACTCATGTGAACGATATCACGACAAAAAAGTATACAGAAAGACGTTTTGCTGAGAATAAATAACTATTCCTTTGCACATGTGTGCGCATTTACTTTCAATCATATATATTTGGATTCATACTGGCATCTCAGTCTTGGTGCGTATGGCAAGAAAAACATCTTGAATGAAGACAGACTTTTCTTATCGAGGACTTGAAAACAGCCTACCTACTACCAACCACGGAACCCTATGAACATGCGCTGCAAAACTACGCAGGAAAAGAGAGGAAGTATGGCCGGAATTCTTCAGCACCGGAGCGATGATAGACAGGAACTGGACAGAAGCAAATTTCCAGATACGACACGTCATCACAAGATTAAGCGTGCATGGATTCCTCCACCTAATATGTAGAGATAAAACACTCCATGACCCGAAGACGTCATGCATATGTGAAGTGCGTGGACAGAAATGCGAAAGATATCACATCGAAACATGTAAACAAAGAAAAAAACAGTGATTATTAAAGTGCTGTGTTATCACCTTTGCACATTTGCGCGCAATCAATTTATATAATTTTAGGTAATAATGGCAGATCATCCTCCATTTTGATCAATGACTTTTGCCTCCTGTAGGTTTCACAGCACATCTGTATGAACCACTTTTCTTACGGCAGAAGTTGTTGTCCAACCAAATTTAAACTTGGAAGCGAAGATTTCTAAAGTTCTGAATATATTTTCACCAGTAAACAAGTAAGCTCCGAAGGCTTTTTTTTAAGGCAGGAATTTATTTTGGAGACCCACAAATTGTTCTCATGCTGAAAACAAATGTGTAGTCTTGAAGATTTTTCTTTCACTTGAGGTATTAACACAAGCGTTTTATAGCACGTTAACTGGTATAACACTCGAAAATCGTCCAACGAAGAACGCTTTAATCTACCTATAATGGCGTAGCCCATTGTTGAACCATAACTTCTCCTTTGTAAGGAGTTACTAGAACAAGTTAATTTTGAGTTACCTTATTTCCTCATAGATTTCATGGATGGCATGTCGACCCAATGAGACATCTAACATGCAATTAAGGTATTACTAGGACATTGATGTCGGTAAATTTTGCTTAGAGGCCTCTTTATTCAGGCTTAAGGATATTTTACGAGCCTGAAAATCTTCAGACTCGGGACCCACGGCTTAAAGCCCCTTCCGTAGGACATACTCCTTGGATTTTTCCGTCCTAAAAATCCATCAACCGTAGCTGGGTTTGAACCCGCGACTCTCGGAATAAGAGGTATGGAGCATAACCACTAGTCGGCCGAGTCCTTAGTTAAATCGTTTTTCTGCGCTTTATTTTTTGTGGGAGGCCGATAAGTATCTACATCTTCTAATTTAAAATTTATGTGGTATAAACACCAACTTTCATTGGATGTTCAACTAATTTACTAAAATTTATAAAATTGAGTGTTTTGCCATTACCGATAATTTTTTAAGACTATTTAACTCATGTCCCAAATGTAATGAATTTTGTTTCAATTAATTTTGTTTTACAACCAATGACAGTCGTGTTTCACCTCGCTCTTTATCGATTTCTCTTTATCAGCTCCTGCTTTTGTGATAAAGAAAGCTTCTCCTTTTTTAAATATTCTGAACAAGCCAGAGCATTATTTTGCAGTAACTGAATCTCCAACAAATACATTGAATAGAGCAAATTATGAACAGATTTCTTCGAACTACACATTTGGTAATTGTAAGGTCAATAATTGTGTTTTTAAATAATTACACTGGGCAACAAATTTTCACTTTCGGAACATTGCGCAAACTTTGAGATCTGCCTAATATATTTCAGGTGTGCTGAAACCGAATCTGCAAACGGTTTCCTTGTATGACGTCAGGATGTTTTACAAAACAGAAATTAATATAACGCTCAATGCACAAATGCAGTGGTTTTAAGACAAACTTCTTTTATGATGTTTTAAGTAAAATAATAATGCATTCTCTGTTAGAAATTACTAAATATTGCAATATTGTCAATTTAAATGTCAATATATAGTGATAAAGAGTACAGCTAATCCTCAGTATTCATTGTGATCTTTTCTTTTTATCTGAAGCTTTTTCATGTTGGCTTCATTTCATAAACACTTCTAGGAGTTTCCCTCTTCTTCATCCAACAGTAGTCGGCGAGCATTGTGGTCTCCCCCTTCCTTGGTATCTTGTTTCTAATTCCTTGAGATCTTGGAGGAATCTCTCCCCATGTTCTTCACTACAGTCCCCAAGATTCTCGGGAAAATAGTACAAGTTACAATACAGCATGTGGACCTTAAGACTAATGTTTCAGCCAAGTTCCTTGAATGCAAACAACATTTTATTTACCACGTTTTTTGTAATCTGGGTGCTTTATATTACCTAGAAACTTTGTAAAAACGTCTCGGAATGATTGCCATGCTAACAACTCTTTCGAATTAATTTTACATTCAAAAGTATCATCAGGAAGCAGCTTTCTGATATCCGGGCCTGTAAATATACCTTCTTTCACTTTTGCATACTTAAATCTGGGTACTTTTCACTATTGTACAAGACGCATTGTCCTTCCTTGTCAAAAGCCTTGCCAAATCGTTTCAGCCCTAACTTAATATGGAGAGGAGGTAAGAGAACATGAGATGCCTCAATAAGACTCTTCTTCTTAACGTTTTTTGAACCAACATTCCAATGTCTTGGGACCATTCCTTCTTAATCCAATGATTGCCTTTGCCCATTGCAAATGAAACACGAATATTTTGTATAACCTAACTGTTGACCCAACAATAGTGAGATAATCGTAAAATTTCCACACACTTGCCATTTATATTCTTCATATTTTGTCTTGGTCAACAGTAGTTCCAGTTTTTCATAAGACTCTTTGTGAATCACTGAGTAACGAACTGGAAGTGAAGCATATATATATTCCCATTATGTAGGAAAACACCCTTCAAACTGCGTTTTGACGCATCAATAAAAAGTTTCCATTTAGTAGGATCATAACTATAATTTCTGAGGAAATGTGATGTGATAGGATTTTTCTGAGTTAAAATCTGGATTCTGTAGGTAAGTTTCACCCTAGAAAAAAGATTAGACTTAAACATAATCATAAATTTGCAGGTATTATGAAACAAGGTTTTTTTTTCAGAAAATTGCACATAATGGAAATTCGTAAACTATAATTTCTGAGGAAATGTGATGTGATAGAATTTTTCCGAGTTCAAATCTGGATTATGTGAGTACGTTTTACTCTAGAAACGTTCAGAAGTTCCAAGCAATGAAATCATTGTTGCCCAGTGTTTTTCACTGAGTTTTTTCTTTAAAAAAATAATTAATAATTAATAACCATTAACATGTGTTTAATTTTTTCTCTCCACTAGAAGGCATTCTTACAATATTGCGATCCTATTTGACAATAAATAATATGATCAAGTTGCTGTGAATAGAAAAATGAAACACATCCATACATTTCTCATTTGTTTTCAAACATAGCCTTTTACATTAAATACCGCATATAAATATTTTTAAATGCCGGTAACTATATTTAAATAATGATATTTGAGTAAACAGTCCTAACAAATGCCTATCTTGATTTCCAAATCCTCTATGATTTACAAATCACTAGTGACATTACTTATGATAATTGTACACATCTCAGTTTAGCATCACTGTTTGCTTACTTAACAAAACTGTCAATATGAAATCCCTCTTATTTTTATTGTATTTCTATATGAAGAAATGTCAGGCTCCTGGACAGATCAAACTTCATCTGACTCACTCAACCACGGTCGGAAAAATTACATATTAAGTTAATACTGAACTGCCTTTTCTGTGGACATGTGTATATCGCGCGTGGCTTCCCCATTCCGGAACCCAGTTTCGAATCCAGGCATTTCCGGAAGAATATTGGTGTAGGGCCATACCAGGATTGTTGGGATTTTCTCGGGATACTCTCGATTTCTGAACATCCTCTACTATTCTTCACTCTTCATAATGTAATTTTATCTTCATTCATTCATTCATTTGATATCACCCTTTACTTCAACTCACGTTAATTAAAAATAGTCTGGTTTAACAAACCACAGGTGTTTTTTAAAATACGAAGTTGTGGTCATCTAAATTAGGAACACCATAAGGGATTATATAACATCGTAGACTACATTTCATTAAAAAGAAAGGGAAATTTGCAGTAGACATCTCAGGTAGCAGTGCTATGACAGTTTGCTCTCCTATGAAAAATTGAATAGAAAGTAATATTGCATTACTATCAACTTGCAGTTATTGTTGTTTTTGTCTAATATGCTGCATCTAACACTGAAGTCATTAGCAGTCTTGCTCTCCAATTCTTTGAGGTTTTAGAACCTTCATGTTTGACAGCGATACAGTTGTTAAGATGACCTTCGTCCATTTCTCATCAGGTTGATTACATAAAATGCATTTCGTGAAGGCAGAACAATGATTTTGTAAAGGTGTTTTGTCAGATAGTCGTGGCCCGTTGTCATTCTAAAATCGGATCTCCGGGTTGGGACATCTACAAGAAATATCTCTCTGCTCTCCAACGCTCTCAAGATTCTCCAATGGAACACTGGTGGACTTTCTCAAGAGAAGAAATCAGAATTATCTAAAATACTTGAGGAAAATAATATTTACATATTTAAAATCCGGAAGTCGAATATAACACCAGAACAATTACATTACATTTCTACACGAAAATAAAATTTGCACATATTACCAATAGCATTTTGGTTGGTACCAAAACTTCACTCGCTTCAAAATTTCAAATTGTAAGAGAGATGCAATGGACAGGACAAGTTGGAAGCAGTAAAACTTGATATCTGGAAGAACAACCAACACTTCATAATTGAAAAAAGCGTTCCAAAATTGATAGAGATAACATTTGACAAGAAAATAAACGTGTTCTATAACCATGTATTCTGAGTTACGGTATATTTTGTAAAGGCGGCATATATATTATATACTTTGGCATTTTGGAAAGAAGCAAGTGAGAACATATTTTACACGCTAATATCAAAAAATTGGCAAAAGCCCAGACTCTAAGTATTTCTCGGCAGACTTTAGGGAGTATTCGCGTTCAGATGCATTCATACTCAAATATCCATACTTTGCTATCTATGGAGTACGTCACGCCTAGCATACACATGAAGAAAGTTGTGTGCCTAACGACGCCACTTAACTGCTCAAGTAATTATCATAAGTAATGCAACGAGTGATTTCCAAATTATCGATAAATTCACGACTCAGGAAGTGAGGAGTGAATTTATCTAGAGAATTTGGAAATCAAGAGTGGCATTTGTTAGGACTATTTAACGAATAAAATTAAGCTGTTTACTCACAAATCATTATTTAACTATAGTTATTTTAAAATATTTATATATTTAATGTAAACGGCGATGTTTGTAAACAAATGAGAAACAATAGGTACGCTTCATCTGCTTTTGTTTTTCACTGCAACTAGATCATACTATATATTACCAAAGGAACGCAATATTGTAAGAATGCTCTCTAGTGGAGAAAAAATGAAACACGTCAAACTGTATATTAATTCATTTCTGATGTCGTATGATGTAAATATGACAATTATATTTTTCTGGATTATTACCTGGAATAAAATACATTTAAGAAAGTGCAAACAGTGGTTTCTTTTTTTTTTGTGGTATAATAAATTGCTACAAATGTTTTTATACTAACTCCTGCAAGCGCTATGTGTTGACATCTGTGCACTATATATACAATCCGGTAGCTGTATTTCTTATAGGCTCAGTCACTGCAAAATAATGGTCAGACCTGTTCAGAATATTAAAAAGGAGGAGCTTTCTTTAATATGGTAAATATAACACTGATAAATATTTCGTGAAACACGACTCTGATTGGTTGCAAAACAGAAATCATTGAAACATGATTGGTCATTGACTCCCATTTGGGGCATGAGTTAAATAGTCACCGTAATTCAAATATGTGTGTAAAAGGATGTACAATGCTTCTTCAGAGGCTTCTTTACAGGGCTGGGATGTTTTTACGTGTCATAAGTGAATAAAATATCATCTTACTTAGCTAAATTTCGCTTTAGGATTCTTGTAATTAACACTTAGCAAGGATGACTGAGAACAGATTACTAAAATCAGCATATAACTATTCACCAAGAGGAAGAAGGAGTTTGGGAAGACTAAAGAAAATGTGGAGAGAGCAACAATTTGCAGCCGGAACAGGCTATCAATAAGCCTAAACTGTGACGAAAAAAGAAGCAGAAATTTATATCTTAAGATGTACATACATGTTTGTTAATATTACGAGGCACATCCTACTTTATTTGAATCAAACAATAACAATACACCAGAATAATTAACTTATTCTACAACGTACTACATCATTGCTCTGTCAGTCATATAAATTATTTTCTAATGTTATTGGACCTATTCCATCACTCATGAAATAGTCATACCGGCACCAAATGCCTACGTACAATGTTTGTTTCATACCAAACTGCCGGAATTAGAATAGGCCTACATGCCGGTCTCACAAAATAAAACCATGATTCAGAAGACATTAACTTTTTTCTTGTTATGAAGAATACTACTTCCTGCATAAATACTGCACCTTTTTTTTCATAACACTATAGATGAGTTTGTAATAGTTCTGAGATGTGTGTGCTTGGAATTCAAAATTATTAAACAAAAAAAAAAAAGATAATCAAGCGGATTTCTATAAACATTATAATATCAGTAGTTTTATTCAAAGTACGTTATTTTAATAAAACAAAAAGTTATTTTATAGAGTGTAACATTACACGTTAGTGTGACCAGTTGTTACTTGTTTTTGTGAGGCTTGGATACTAAGAGAAAATGAGAAAAAATACTTTCCGCGTTCGAAACAAAGATATTTGTGGAGAATATTTGTACCAATAAAAGTCATAAATGATATATAGAGAATAAACTAAATAAATTTATGAACAACAATGCAGTAGTAAATTACATAAAAGCGCACAGATTAAGTTTATTTAGCCATATTAACAGAATGTCAGGTGAGAGTACGCTAAAGAAGTAACACATGTAGCAACCAAATACTACTGTATTCACAAGAAGACAGCTAGGAGGATGAAATAACAGAAAATCTAAAAATACGAAAAAATAAAAGAAATATTCAGTGTTAGTAAGAATAAAATATTGTCAAGACATTGTTGAGAAGGCCAAGACATTCACTAATTGAAGTTATAACGCCTGTAGAAAATAAATCGTTATATCAGCATTCCTAAATTAAAGTTCTGTTATTACTTTGTTTGGTCAACAAAATCTCTAACTTTGCTTCATAATACACTGATTCATTATTGATAATTATTTTTCGTTACAGACTGAAATATGCAAATTCTATGTTAAAATGTTTTACAAATATAGGTTTATCACAAACATCAGATTATCTAGTCGGCTTTCGTTAGATTAAGTACGAACATATTTATTTCAGTGTGAGGTGCAGGAGGCAGGAATTCTGGTTTTCCTGCTTCGTTCTTGTTATCTTTATAAGGCAGCCTGTATACAGATTGCATCCCCAATGAACGACATATCTTAGCACTATAATGACTACTGCACATAACCCACAGAGAAGGAAATCCTTTAGATTTTGCCACCTCTATAGATTTCTTCACTAACTTTGTACCTATACCTCTACCGCTAGCAATTGGATCAACTGCTAAAATATGAAGATAAAGTGCACTTTCAACCCCTGTAATTTTCCATATATCCATGTTATTCTCAACTTTATCTACAAAATTTGAAATTTTAGTGTATGACTCATGGAAGGCTTCTAGGCCTCTGGAACGTGGAACACGCGCTTCAGTGGTTTTCCGGCTTACTCCATTCATAGCAAGACCTATCAAAAGGCCACTTTTTGTTATTGCTATTAAAGATGTCCCTTCTTTCAGATATTTGAGAAATCTCATTGCTTCCATCGGACGATTGGGTGGCGCCTTAAATGCAATGTTGAGTGGTTCATATTTAAAGAAAGTTTGACGTAGAAACTCAGCTACTCTCTCACTATCTCCTTCTGTCGCTGGGACGATGTCATATTCCTCATCCATCCTGTAAATAAAACAAATTCGTTCTCTGTAGGTTACATGGCTTATTGGAACTCGGATTTTTAGCCCTAAACTATAAATCAAGACTGCTGGAATACAGATTATAAGTGTAAAATAGGTTCTGAAAATACTACTATTGACTTTTAAGAATATAAGCACCTCACAACATAACTATAAAATTAGCAAAACCATTGATGTAAAAAAATGACGCTACTGAAAGAAGTAATATTAATTTACTATAGTGCATCTATTTATTTAACTCTAAGTAAAATATTATCACGTTATTAAATTATTTTGATATTCTGAAGATCTCCGGTTTTTGCTGGAGACGTGCGGACGCTGAATAGGAATGAAATATGTAATTTCAATAAAACATTTAATCTGAAATCACGAAAATAATTACTAATGGTTAGAGCAGGCAGTTTTAAACACAGTTAAACCCATCCAGGAAATTAATATTTATGAAACTTATATCTGCATTATTAGTTTTTATTAATTCCTTAGGGAAAAAAAGCATAAAGCCTAGAATTAATTATTGCAGGCATATTTGTTAAATTTGAAAACAATTTTGACTTTTAATTAGTTATAAACAGTTATTAATAAAATATTAATAAAATAAAAATAAAACTTAGTTTTATTTCATTTTCATATTTATTAAGATATAATTCATTGACAGCTGTTTCGGCACACTGTACCTTCTTCAGACATGTTAACAAATTTTGAAAATTTGGTACAGTGTACCGAAACAGCTGTCACTGAATTGCACAATAAATATGAAAATCAAATAAAACTAAGTTTTATTTTTATTAAATTAATAAATATGGATTTTCATCAAGTAAACACTAACTCAATTGATTATTAATAAAATAATAAAAAATAAGTCCATCACAAGTTTTCATAGCAGATGCAACAATAATAATAATCATTATAATTTATTCATAATTTTAGGTCATTTGTTGACCTGTTTTGACTTTATAGAAATACTATCCAGAAATATTTTGAATGAACGCCCTGGTCTTCTTTTTTTCTGTAGGTAGATAGCTTAACATCTGCTAGAGTCTCTTGAGATCATCCATTTGATGAAAATATTTCATCCATCTTGATTTATCAGAAATTTTAGTTTTCCAAAGATCCCATGTGTAATTCATCTAAGATATAATTTTAATGGTCCATCGCTGTGGTCTCGAGGTAGTCTGCTGCCTTGTCACGCAGCGGGCCTAGGTTAACACCCACTTAAAGCAGGACATTTGTGTTGCTATGCAGTTTATGTTCTTCTGTCTTCTCAAGATTTCCCTAAGAATCCAAAGACTTAAATGTGTAAAATTACAACCTTGCCAGTGTAACGTAATGGGCGGGAAACGTGGAAATTTGAATTAAAGAAGGAAAAAAAAATGTATTCGAAAATAAGATCTTGAGGCGAATATTCTGTTCCAGAATGGAGAATAGAGAAAGTTTCATAACTAAAGACTCCATGATGTATAGGGCCTATATATATATATATATATATATATATATATATATATATAGTTGGCCGAATATTTTCAAGGTTAATTCGTCTAGGAGTTTGAGATTGGCAGGGAATGTAGCTCAAATGGGTTATAGTACAAATATTTTCAAAAGTTTATTGGGAAACCCTTAGGAAAAATCATTAGGAAGGCTTAGACATAGGTAGGAGAATAATCGTCGGATGAATCCTAGGGAAATGAAATGAATCTATTTGGCTGAATATAGAGACAACAGGAAGGCTTTAGTAATATTTTAAAAATCGAGTCTGAACTGGTAAAGCACAGCATTTTGAGACCGGTATAGTAAAATGCCATTACGCAGGAACTGTGTGAACTAAGCGAGAATCTCAGCCAGTCCAATTTATTACGTGATTTTTCTGATTTAAAGTAAGTGTGTCTTTTTTGTTAATTAAATCGTATGTATTCAATTTCATTGCGAGAAAACAAGCATCGGGCACTAGGGTGATTTTTAAATTTCGGGTTTTAGATTAATCCCCATTTCTAATAGCCGGAATTGGCTGAAATTTGGAAAATACGTCTCTTTCTTCATTTCATTGGCATATAACGAGTTTCGTTTCGATACATAACAAAATACAGCTACTAGAGTTATTAATAATTATATATAATTTTTAATAAATTATTATTGATTAAAAAAATAGAAAAACGACAATAATACATCGATTAATATTTATATCACACATTGAAATATATTTTAAAAAAATAAAAATAAGGTAATTCAAGCAAATGGGTTCATATCTCATTTATAAGGGAAGAAATCCCTCTTCTCTAAACTCTAATAATTCAGCTATGATTTTATTGGTAGTTACTAATTGATTGCTCCATGTCGAGTTTGTTTCCAGCAAAAAATAACACTTGCTTGTATAAACAAGTCCACCACTGTGTTCTCGAAGTAGCGTGCTGCCTTGTTACGCTGCGGGCCCGGGTTCGATTCCCAGTCGGGACAACCTCCAGGGTGAGTTTTTTCGGGGTTTTTCCTCGCCTATAAGACAAATGTCAGGAAGCTTAGGTCCCCGAAAATTATCCGGCCATCATCATCATCCCTCAGTGGTGTGGAAAGCAACGGGAAGCTCCTACACCTATAATTCCCTAGTAAAGCTGCAAAGCATAGCATACAAATGCTATGATTGCAGTGAAAGACCTGCCCTCGGGCAGGATTACATATGGATGGAGGTATAACTTTTTGTGATGCTCATTTTTAATACCTAGTAAATAGATTATATTTGTATTTTTTTCTCATACATTTTCATGAAAACAATCTCAATAGGTACACTCCTTCGGAATTTGCTAAAATGAATAAAACATTACTTACGTTTGTAAGGAGTTAAGCTGACTTGGTGACAGGTCTTCTTGGTGTTGACAACTGCTCTGAACAGTAAGTCGATAGCTTGCAGTTTTATTAAAGATGTCTAGACCTTGAACTTCAAATTCTACAACTAAATTGTCGCGATTAATGTTTAACTTGCATGAAGCTGACAAGAGAACTGGCGGTTACATTATCAATCTAAGAGAAGGCTCGAGTGTTATCAGTAATAAATTTGTAACGCATATCTTATCTGTAAATTAAACCCTGTTTTTAACGTTATTTGAGAGCAGTGCAAGGTTAGCCTCAACAATTAATGAACTGAACTCCATGGTGCGAAAGGCCTGAAAGACCCTTGACTTACCAGCCGGATGATGGCCTCACACCCACATGTGTTAATCAAATAAATATACGATCATATAGCCAGAATATGTGACATGTGGTTGGGATATCGGATACTTTAGCTTTTACATCTGGTTTTCTGAAACTCAACCCGCTAATTATTTTGTGTACTCAATTTCATCACCATCAGACTGAGCCTAAGAGGTGACGAAAGATCACGCATCGCCCACTGTGCCGCATAATGGAACCAATTATGGCTCCCTGGCTGCCGAATGGCTAGTGATTATCGAGATGTGGTTTAGTCACTTGGCCTCGTGAGATTAATCGACGTAGATGTAGAACCAAAGTCGATGTAGAGAGAGTGAGAAATAATAATAATAATAATAATAATAATAATAATAATAATAATAATAATAATAATAATAATAATAATAATAATAATAATGGTTTATTTTAGCTGGCAGAGGTAAGGCCATAAGACCTTCTCTTCCACTCAACCAGCGAATAGTAAAATTATACAAAAAATTACATACATATTCCATATTAAAGCATAGACTAAACAAAAGAATAGACTAAACAAAAGACAATGGTGATATGATCTAATACTAACAAAAACATGGAATGTAATCAAATTAAACTAATACAAAATAAAATAAAGTAAGTAAAGCTTCCTAGATCATTATTTACAAAATGCTGTTAATGTTACGTAGTTAATGTTTTCATTGTGTCGAACTTAAGATATCAGTTAATTTGTATTTAAATAATGATAGTGATTGACAGTCCCTGACATGACTGCGAAGTGAGTTCCATGTTCTAGTCATAGATATTGTGTAAGATTCAGAGATATAGACATGTCCTGTGCTGTGGTATCAAAAGCAAAGAAGAGTCTTGCGATCTTGTTCCTAAATTGTGATGAGCCGATAAATTTTGAAAACGTGTTGATAAATAACTTAGTAAATATGTGTGCAGGATTTGAAATAGTAAAGCATGTGAATGTAAAGTTCTTCCGTCATTTAGGCGTAGCCATGATAAGGCCTGAAATGATATAGACAATGTGATCATAACGACGGAGACAGAATACAAATCAAATGCACGCATTATGAGCACGCTGTAGTCTGTCAGATAGACCAGTTGTCAGATTAGTCGGTAATATGTCGCAGTAGTTGAAGTGTGGAATTATAAGAGTTTGTACAAGTATTTGTTTTAATTTTGTGGGAAGGAAGTTTTTTAACCTATTTAGGGAGTGGAATCTCACCAGAGCAGGGCATCGTAAGCCACGCCGTCTGAGAAATAGACAGTCCGAAATAGAGCGGCGTGGAATGAGCCACACTATTCTACCTGATGTCACAGCACTCATTTCTAGGGTCCATCATGAGGTCAGGGGAATATGCTTCGTTGAACAGCACGTCGCTGTAGCATATGTCCTATATTGCGAACAATAGGGTTTTTGTGATTTAAGATAACATTAACTAACTTACTGGCACTATCGAACCTGTAAGTTCATGGCCGTACGGACATAAGCTCTCCATACATCCCTATCCTGAGCTAATGTTTTCCAATCATTCCCTGTATAATATACTACCCTGAAATCATAGTTAATGTTATTCTCCCACCTCATTCTTGATCTACCAACTGGGCATTGTCCCTCTGGTTTCCCTACAATAATATTCCATGAAACCTTTTTCATTCCCCATTCGTGCCACATGTCCTGCCCATCGCAGTCTAAGAGACTTAACTTTTCTTATTATATCTGGCGTCCTATAAATACCATGTAGTTCACTCTTATGTGGTCTTCTCCATTCACTTGTCTGTTCATCTCTCTTTATTAAAAAATCCTCAGAACTTTATTCTCAGATACTCGCAATCTCCTTTCCTCCCCTATTGTAAGAGTCCATGTTTCACATCCACATAATATAACAGGGACTATAACTGTTTTATATATTTTCAGTTTAAGGTTTTTTGAAAGGAGTTGGACGTCAAGAGTCCCTATAATGTATATTAGCACGCATTTCCAGAATTGAGCCTATGTTTAATTTATTTGTGCATCTCATTCCTATTTGTGATTATTATTATTATTATTAATAATAATAATAATAATAATAATAATAATAATAATAATAATAATAGCTTTATTTTACCTGGCAGAGTTAAGGCCTTAAGGCCTTGTCTACCACTCATCCAGGTTTAAAAAAATACAAACAAAAAAATAGTCTTAAATCTAAATTACAATGTATATATATATATAAACGATTACAAGTTATGAATACAATACAATTAATATTTATAATGTATTTTGATTTACTCTAAATTTAACGAATTAAATATATAATATGTACAAGATATGTAAAAAAACGAGGAAAAAATTAATGACATAGTATAAAATTAAATAAAATATAGAAAAAATAATTATTAGACAACAGGTAACTGTAAAAGCGTGACTTAAAGGTACCAAGTGTGCGGCAACCCTGATATCTTGAGGAAGGAGATTGCAGGAGCGGGCAGAGGCTACTGCGAAGGAAGTAGAATAGGAGGAACTGCTATGAAGAGGAATTATTAGCAGACTGCTATCTTGTGACCTAGTGTCAATATTGTGGTAAGAGGATAACTTCTCAAATCTGGACGCCAGGTAAGTAGGGATGTAGGAATTCAGAAGCTTGAAAAGTAGTGAAAGAGAGTGCAATTTACGTCTGTCAGTAAGACGGAGCCAAGAGAGGTTATTAAAGTGTTCGGAAATATGGTCATAACGGCGGATATTGAAAATGAATCGAACGCAAGCATTATGAACAAGCTGCAGTCTCTGCGATAAGTCATAGTTTAGATCATTATATATAATGTCACAATAATCGAAGTGTGGTAACACAAGATTCTGCACAAGGATTTGTTTAACGAAACTGGGAGAAAATTCTTTAAACGTCTAAGATAATGTAAGATGGAGAAAGTCTTTTTAGATATGTGTTTCACTTGTGTTTGCCAGGTTAAATTTGCGTCTAGATGTAGTCCAAGATCTATTACTGAAGTAGAATAAGGGATAATTATATTATTTATAGTAATGTTTGGAAGTGTAGATATGTCAAAGGTTGTAAGCAGTCTTTGTTGTCCCATTAGAATTACTTGTGACTTGTTAGGATTTAGATTTAGACCGATACTTGAAGACCAGTTAAAGATGGATATGAGATCGTCATTCATTTTTGTCAAGCTGTTATAGAGAGAATGAGGAGGTGAATGTAGGTAAATTTGGAGATCATCAGCGTAGAGGTGATAACGGCAGTGCTTTAGTACAGTTGGCAAGTAATTTATGTAGATTGAGAAAAGAAGAGGTCCGAGAACACTGCCCTGGGGGACTCCAGCCGGCACGTTGCGCCAAGACGAAGATCTAGAGTTATTATTCCTAGGTATTTGAATTCAGCCACTTCCTCAAAATTTCCCTCATCTTTCATTAGCTGTCCATTTCCATTATGATGTAATGTATTTCTATGTGTGGCCATATAGTAGGTTTTATTGATATTTATTTCCAGTCCCAATTTCTTAGTGTTACTCAATAGTGTGTGCGTGTTGTCCTCTAGAATCTCCTTGCTATCGCCCAATATCATCAGCATAAACCAACAGCTTATTGATACCATTGAGTTGTAGGCCTTCTTCATCCTCTAAAGATCTGATGGCATGCTCTAGTACAAAATTAAGCTGAGAGACAAATTAGAGGAGATAGTGCATCTTCTTGCTTCAATCCAATGTGAATTTCAGAAGTATCCGAAAAATGTTTGCCTACACGCAACCCTACTCTTTGTGCCATTTAGACACATTCTTAGAAGTCTAACTAACTTTTTAGAAGTTCCGAATTCCAGAAGGTACTATATAACTTCTCCCTCTTAATTGATTCGTATGCCTTTTTGAAGTCTACGTATAGTTTATGTAGAGTATTATTATATTCCCATTTCTTTTCTGAAATCTGTCTTATACTAAAATCTTATCTGTGGTAGATCTGTTTCTTCTAAATCCACATTGATGATATTTAGGATAATATGTACATGGTAATCACATTTTGGTCAATTGTAGCCCAATATAGGGCATCTGTGCTAGATAGTGCAACCCTGCGATCCTCGCGTACATCGTGGCTAAAATATAATTTTGAGACATTTATTTTGTATGCAAGAAATTTATTTTTGTGACATGCATCGAGGATACTCCATGCTTCACAACCATAGAGGAACATGCTGCGGATCATAGCTTTAAACAGTGTAAGCTTGATCCTAGATGACTTGTAGGAGACTTAAAATATTGATATAGTAAAGCAATTGCTGCATTTGATATATTAATGAGATGCCGAACTTGAATTGTGAATTCAATGGAATTGTGGAATTGAGATGGATTCCAAGACTGAAAACTCGAGGCGGAGTTGTTGAGTTCCAAAGGTGAGTTCGACGAGAGGACGTCTGTGGTGTTTCCTGAACATGATCGCTTTGGTCTTGTTGACATTGAGTTGGTTATTCCACAGACGTAACCAGGTATTGATGTTATTAAGGGCTGTTTGAATATAGTGGACGCGGTGAGGCAATCCACGGAAAGTAAATTTATGATTCACAATGCTTCATCAGCGAAGAAAGCTATATGGACAGGGGAAAGGATGGAAAGTATGACACATATAACATGTACAGGATGGGTGAGAGAACTGCACCTTGAGGAACTTCCGCCAATTCATTACCATGCTCGATGAGAATCGGTCTTATACTGACCGAAATTCTACGAGAAAAATTTTACTTATGGGAACTCGAACAAGCGCAAGTTCCGTACTCTGCCGCAAGACACCATGTCGTAAACCGCTCGGGATCTCTGCGAATCTGTTATTATTTGAGCGTTGAGAAGGCCGTGCAGCATTTTTTAAGTTGAAGTTTTATAATATTACAATGTTTCATTTAATAGATGTATTAGACAAAACATTTCAACCAATGGCGTAGCCACATTAAATATTTAGGGTGGGCCTAGATATTACGGGGTTTGAGAAGTACTTGACCAATCTCCTGAAACGCCGCTGCCGTCCTCTTAATCTCAGGAGTCTTCTTTAGTAGCATGCAAGATTGTGACAAAGGATAAGCAAGCCAATTTCTAAGTCGACGAGACTTCCTAGCCAACGAATGTGTCGATCACTGACGATGGATCCTTGAGCAAATCTCACCATTTATCCCTATCGATAGATGGAATTTTAATGTTTCAAATCATTGTGTTTAACATGGTTGTCCTGGTGTAAGTCTTTATTCTTTGTAACACAGAGCAATTTCTTTCTGCGGATAGGGATGTGATCTGACAGATGACTATAATTTGTAAAACTTGAAGGCCTAGAAATCCAATCCCATACTCAATATTTTCGGTGGACCTGGGACCACTACGCTGGCTACAACACTTCTATTAACAATATTAATCCTGGTTTGGTGCTGTTCCACCTTGAAGTGGGATGATGATAAAGGAAAGATAGGGATATATGAATTATTTATTATATACATTTGCTACCCTAAAAATAAAACACGAAATTTCTAGTGCAGTTGAACTTTAACTAGTTTATTGGTGACTTTCAATACTAAGATTATGATCTTGACAATCAGAGAAGGAAAGGATTTGATGTGATACATTTAATATTTTACCTAAATACGAGTATTCATTTGTTTTTTACTTGATTTTTATGTACTATAACTTAAGACTGCAATACACATAATAAATATATTCAACTGTTTGTATGTAGAACCAAGACAGAAGACAGACAAAGCACTTACTTTTCATTAAACTATGTTGCGATTTTTAACTTAGTACATGAAAATCTTTACACTGCACTGACATTACTTTAACACGTTTCACATGTTATAGACATTTTTATTCAAGAACACAACAATTAGGCCTACAGTTTTTCTATTAGAACTGTAGCCTGAGTGTGGGGTGCAGGAGGCACGAACACAGGATTTCCTTGTTCGTCTTTATATTCAGAATATGGAAGGGTGTACACACACTGCATTCCCATATTTCGAGCAATTCTATCGCTGTAGTAGCTTGTACACAATACATACAACAATGAATATCCTGCAGATCTTGCCTTTTCCCTGGAGTGTTCCATCAGTGCCTTCCCAACTCCTGTTCCACGGGAGCTCTCGCTTACAGCTAATATGTTTATACTAAATGCTCGATCAGTTTTGCCCAACTCCCATATATTCACACCACTTTCCACTTCATTTAAAAATCTACCAATTTTATCATCTCTGTACTCTGGTGTTTTGTTTTTAATTTTACACTTGTTTAAGCATATCCCTAGAATATTTTGATCATTTTTCGATATTGCCATTAAAGATAGTCCCTCAGCTAGCATTTTCATAGGGAACGAAGTTTCGTCCTTATCGCCGAGAGATGGCATGCCATTCGCTATATTGAGTGGTTCTCCCTTAACGAAATATTTATTAAAGAATTCTGTAATCTTAGCACAGTCTTTCTCAGTTGCTGTAACAATCTTGAAAATGTCGGACATTTCTGAAAACAGAGCATGTATTTTAGTTATTAGGATCTAAATTACAAACTAATATTTTGTGGTTGTAAAATATTCAACAGGTCGTAGGAATGATTTATGTTATTGTGAAATGATTTAGTGTCTTGTTTTAATTTATTTATGATGAAATCGGACCCTATACATACTGTTTAATTATAGATGTTTTGCCATATTTAGATTGTATCTACTGAACTTGTGTGTACACACACACACACACACACACACACACACACACACAGACATGTATATATATATATATATAAAGAAGAACACAGGAAGTAAAATGGAGTAATTGGGAAGACTGGATAAGAAATTAAATTACTATATTTAACACATAGAAGGTTGGGGACAGAACGCTTCTCCCTTGTAGGACTAGATATTTTAACACACCTAGCACCTCACAATCCTTGTAGGGATAAGGCTATCGAAAGATAATTTGTAACTTTGGTTCACACACATACTTCTTTGAACACACAAGAACGGAGAGCCTCCATGGATGAGTGAAGAGTTCAATACCATGCCATCTTCGAAACACCAGGAACATTCTAAGAGAAGAGTGAAGAATTCAATACCATGCCACCTTCGAAACACCAGGAACATTCTAAGAGAAGACACACCATTCCCCCCATTCACACTAAACATTTGCACCTGTATACAGTATATTTTACATTTACATTTTAAGTATGTATACTTAACAATTTACTCGCACTATTGAACCAGAGACCATAATTGCGCGAACATAAGTTCCGCACACATCACTCCCCTATGTTAAAATTTGATATTTTTATTCCATCTCATTTTCGATTTACCTACTGGTCGTTTTGCCTATGGATTATATAATTAAACCATTAAAAACAAATAAATGGGTATTTTGTGAGGCTAACTGAATTCGACTCTACTGGTGCCGGAATATGAAAACATGTAATTACAAGTAAATGTACAACACAATAGAATGCTTGTACATTGTTTTGTGGTTTTTAATTTATTAATTGCTTTAATAAGTAAAATGTTATTAAATATTAATCAGCTTTTTGTTTGGGATTCTCTCTGAACTGACACATCAGATAGTAATATTAATTTATCTCATTATCTACTTGAAAACATTTTATCACTTTTATTAAATTTATGTATTTGTACTATTATAAGAATTTCAATTCAATAAGCTTAAAAGTGTGGAATATTCACTATTTATTGTTACAAAATTTCTCTTACTAACGAAATTAGATATATAATCCCATCAACACATTGTCCTTTATATCCCTCCTTATCACACTACCAATCACTCGAAATCTTTTACAGTTTCTCTTGCTAGAACATGGAATTCTCTTCCACCCTATGTCAGAGACTGCCAAAGTTTGCCATCTTTGAGAAACAAATTGAAAATAAAATTATTAACAGAAACATCTCACTAATATTACTTTATTTTAACTATTAATAATTTTTTTTCATTATTTAATAAAAATAGTATTAAGATTTGTCAATATATTTATTTAATGTCTTATATATAAGCGATATATTAATTCATTAGAGTTTATTACTTTCATTGTTTATATATTTTTTCTTTTTATGTATAGTAGATTCGAGCTGTTATTCCTTTGTGTATACATTATTCCATTAGTTTAATTTTAATTGCATTTAATTGTATTGTATTATTAGACATTAGTTTCATTATTGTTCAGTTTGACCAGATAACTAATTGTTTAGTATGTACTGTTATTGTATTTTTTTTTTGTATTTTTAATGTAACATATGTTGGTCCTGGTGAGTGGAAGAGGTGGCTACATGGTCTTAACTTCCACCAGACTAAATAATTCTATTCTATTCTATTCAAATTAACATTGGTCATACAATATAACACGCCTATATTGATATTTTGGCTTTTAGCTTACCTTATCCAAAACCAGTAGATACCTGAATAATAAATAGACCACTTTTCAGCAAAACTTGAACTGAGCAGTGATGAGTTCGTACACAGTATGTCTTCTTTTCTGTACTAACAGCATTATGTAAAATACAATACAAAAATAAAAGTAACAGTAAGCGATATTTGTTATCTTATCTCGCATGTGTACAGGTTCATATGTACATAGGCCTAATAGTGCATAGTGACTTTCAAAATAGTTGGTGTGTCACGTGAGAACTTCGTTTTATTTATTTTAAAAACAAGTTTGAATAGCAATTTCAGATTACATTTTCTAATTATTCATCTCATCGCTCATCTATGAACCTCTAAGAGTATGAATTCAAACATTAGATCAGGAACTTGTTTCAAGTTTAAATTATCTGGATGTCTTAGGAATTTTAATCTACAGTCAAATTCCTTATATCTGTTATATTATTGTCCACCGCTGTGGTCTCGAGGTAGCGAGCTGCCTTGTCATGCAGCGGGCCAGGGTTTGATTCCCGGTCGAAGCAGGCTCCTGGGTGAGATTTTTCGGGGTTTTTCCTCACCTGCAAGACAAATGTCAGGACGTTTAGGGCCCAACGGTCCCCTAAAATCATCCGGCCATCATAATCAGCCTTATCATTATCATCATCATTCTTTACCGGCGTGGAAAGCAACAGGAAAGCTACCACACCTATAATTTCCTAGTAAAACGGAAAAGCATAACATGAAAATGCTATGATTGCAGTGAAAGACCTGTCTTCGGGCAGAATTACTATGGATGGTATAACCATTGCCCTGAAAGCTGTCATAAATAATTAATAAAACTTCCATGATTTTATAATGATAATACGCATTATTCACGCTTTAAAGAGGCATTAAAATATAAAATTCTAATTAAAAAATCGAAAAACACAATTATTACGTATGTAGATTATAATTGGTTAAGTCACTATATTACAAGCCTGCAGGTCATAAGTTTGTATCCGGATAGTATCAGTATTAACTAAATTTAACCTTCTGGTTACATTTGAACCAAAGTCGATTCAGCCTCTAATAAAAATGGGTACCAGATGTATGCTCTGTCACACAAGACTGATATCTCGTGACAATTGTCTTGAATGATGAGAACCTTAATCTTCTGCTATCCGGATGTATCCTAAGGTATATAGACCTTCCAGAAAAATCTATGACAAGACAATGTACAATGATTCTTCTTGTGTGAAGTAATGTCCACCCCCACTACCGTTTCTCCAGCCTGCTGATTCTTTACAAATCTTGTGTTGGGTATATGTGTTCATGTACTACGTAAGTTTGAAATAATTTTGTCCAGGCAACTGAATTCTTCAGTATGAGGTAACTTTTCCATTGGGATTTTGAGCACATGATGGCAAAAAGAAGAAAAATATATAAAAAAAATAATTCGAAACGTTGATTAGACGAGATGAGAATAATTTAGTCACACCTTACCCCAACATAAAAGCCTCTCCCCACATCACGGCCTGAAGACAGTTTGCGATTAAGAATATTTTGATGTTTATCGAGTGTACACTGTTATCATATTCTTTCCATTACCATACATTTCATATAAATGAAAAACTGATGCATAGTGGTTTTCTTCACCTTTAAATGCAATAGCCTTCACTTTTATTATTATTATTATTATTATTATTATTATTATTATTATTATTATTATTATTATTATTATTATTATTATTATTATTATTACTATTATAACTATTACTATTACTAGAAATATATTTATTTAGCCTGGTGGAGTTAAGGCCATGTGACCTTCTCTTCCACTCACCAGGACATATATATGTTACATATAAATACAAAAAATTACAATAATTGTCATAAGTAATGCCACGAGTGATTTCCAAATTATCGATAAATTCACGACTCACGAAGTGAGGAGTGAATTTATCTAGAGAATTTGGAAATCAAGAGTGGCATTTGTTAGGACTATTTAACGAATAAAATTAAGCTGTTTACTCACAATTCATTATTTAACTATAGTTATTTTAAAATATTTATATATTTAATGTAAACGGCGATGTTTGAAAACAAATGAGAAACGGTAGGTACGCTTCTACTGCTTCTTTTGTTTATCACTGCAACCAGATCATACTATTTATTGCCAAAGGAACGCAATATTGTAAGGAGGAGCTTTCTTTAATATGGTAATTATAACACTGATAAATATTTGGTGAAACACGACTCTGATTGGTTGTAAAACAGAAATCATTGAAACGTGATTGGTCAGTGACTCCCATTTGGGGCATGAGTTAAATAGTCATACTAAACAATTCATTATCTGTTAAATTGAATAATAATGAAAATAATGTCTAATAATACAATAAAATTAAATACAACTAAAAATAAATAAATGATTGAATGAATACAGAAAAGAATGACAGGTCAAATCTACTATACATAAAAATAAAAGAAAGAAAAAATACAAAGAATGTAATAATCTGTGATGAATTAATCCATCGCTTACTATACAAGGCATTAGGTAAATATATTAACAAATCTTAAAACTATTTTTATTAAATAATGAAAAAAACTAATTATTAATTTTTAAAAAGTAATATTAGTGAGTTGTTTCTGTTAATAATTTTATTTTCAATTTTTTTCTGAAAGATGGTAAAGTTGTCAGTCTCTGACATAGGGTGGAAGGAAATTCCATGTTCTAGCAAGAGAAATTGTAAAAGATTTCGAATAATAGGTAGTATGATGAGGAGGGATATAAAGGACACTGTGCTCAAGGGATCGGGTATCTAATTTATGTGTATCAGAGAGTCTAGTGAAGCGGTGTGATAAATAATAAGGCAATGATGTGTGTAATATTTTACAGAGAAGGCATAGGGAATGGATGGTTCTACAATCTTGTAGACGAAGCCGTGACAATTGTTCCAGAGATGGTGTACCGTGATCAAATCTGCGTATACTACAAATAAAACGTATGCAAGAATTATGAACACGTTGAAGTCTTTGAGTAAGAACAGTATTTAGGTCAGTAAAAATAGTATCACAATAATCAAACTGGGGCATTGCAAGTGTTTCTACTAACATTTTCCTTAGAGTAAACGGTAAACAATTCCTTATACGGTTTAATGAGTGTATTATTGAGAAGATAATTTTGCAAATGTTATTTATTTGTTTATTCAAAATTAAATTGTTATCCATAAATACTCCAAGATTTTTTTACTGTCTCACTATAAGGGATTTGAACCCCATTAAGTGACACATGTAATACTGTATTTGTATTAATTGAGGATAATGGTCTCTGATACCCCATAATGAATGCTTGTGACTTTCTAGGATTTAATTGAAGTCCATATTTCTCTGTCCATGCCGTTAGCGAGTCACGGTCCTCATTAATTTTATCACCTCATTTAAATAATATTTGTCTGAGTAAAAGTAGATCTGCATGCCGTCCGCAATGTTTGCATTGTTTTAGGGAGTCATATATGTCATTTATATAAATTGAAAAAAAAACAATGGGCCGAGCACCGAACCCTGTGGAACTCCAGCTTTACGGTAAGTCCAAGAAGAGCGTAATGTAGAATTTCCTACAACATATTGCTGGCGCTCACGAAGGTAGGAGTTGGACCATTGCGAGACACTGTCAGAACGTGAGAGGTTTTTTAGTTTAAGCAACAATAAGTCCAAGTCTACCGTGTCAAATGCTTTACTAAAGTCAAGTAGTGTAATAATAGTAAGTTTTAGATTATCAGATGCTTCGCGTATGTCTTCACATATATTTAGTAGATCAGTGTTTGTATTGTGTCCTGTCCTGAAGCCTGATTGGTATTGATCTAAAAAGCCGTGTTCAGTTAGGTAGTCAGTCAGTTGTTTATGGACTAATCGTTCCAAAGCTTTTGAAAGGCTAGGTAAAATACTATCATCATTATCATCATTATTATTATGATTATTATTATTATTATTATTATTATTATTATTATTATTATTATTATTATTATTATTATTAATCTTACTTTAAGGGAGGAAAGGATATTACGAGTATTTGAGAATAAAGTTCTTAAGAAAATATTTTGACCAAAGATAGATGAACAGGCAGGTGAATGGAGAAGAGTGCATAACAGTGAACTACATGGCCTTTATATGAAGTCAGATATAATAAAGACAGTTAAATCTCGTAGACTGCGATGAGCAAGACATATGGCACGAACGGGGAATGAAAGACGTGTATGAAAGTTTCTTTTAGGAAAACCAGAGGGAAAACGCCCAGTTGGTAGACCAAGAATGATGTGAGAGAATAACATTAATTTGAGGGAAGTATATTATATAGACTATTTAACTCATGCCCCAAATGGGAGTCAATGACCAATCACGTTTCAATGATTTCTGTTTTACAACCAATCAGAGTCGTGTTTCACCAAATATTTATCAGTGTTATAATTACCATATTAAAGAAAGCTCCTCCTTACAATATTGCGTTCCTTTGGCAATAAATAGTATGATCTGGTTGCAGTGATAAACAAAAGAACCAGTAGAAGCGTACCTATCGTTTCTCATTTGTTTTCAAACATCGCCGTTTACATTAAATATATAAATATTTTCAAATTAATGATTTGTGAGTAAACAGCTTAATTTTATTCGTTAAATAGTCCTAACAAATACCACTCTTGATTTCCAAATTCTCTAGATAAATTCACTCCTCACTTCGTGAGTCGTGAATTTATCGATAATTTGGAAATCACTCGTGGCATTACTTATGATAATGATTGGAAAACATTAGCTGAGGATGGGGATGTATGGCGAACTTATGTCCGTGAGTTAGTTAGTTGGTTAGTTATTGTTATTATTATATCAATATAATCATAAAAATGAAAACCATTAAATATTATACATTGATCTTACCGTAATTGATTATTTAATTTTAAACATGAATTACTATATTATTCTTACCTTAAAGGAAATCATAGTTATCGTTCTTCTGAAGAAATTTCTTCTTTCGTCGTCGAAAACGAGTTGAACACATGTATAACTACATTCAATGTCTCTTAATGTGTACGTATATCCTCATCTTCACAGATGCCCAGAAGAAAGCACGATGTCACCATTACCGCAATAATTTCCTCCGAATGCTGATCCTATAGATTTACCAAAGCAACCTTTTCTGTATTGACTCCAAAGAATGAAGCGTTTAGTGGCAATTTGTTAAGCATAATGGTTGAGTGGAAGAGAACGCCTTATGGCCTTAACTCTGCCAGAATAAATAAAACATTATTATTATTATTATTATTATTATTATTATTATTATTATTATTATTATTATTATTATTATTATTATTATTATTATCAATACTAATACAATTTCGTTGAGATCTTACTCACATACGATTATAAAATTGATTACCTGTAAAGTTCAGTCTGCTTAATTTAACACTTTTCAGTGTACTGTATACCATTTTCAGCGGAAGTAGAAATAATAATTTAAAAACGTTTTAAAAAGTTGTTGAGATTGAACTTTACGTGTATCCAATTTATTAATTTTATATTTTAACCAAACATGTCCACAAATTGCAGCCATTTCTACAATTTTAGAGGACAGGATTGGAAATGCTCTTTCTTTTTATGTGTACTAATGAATGTAGGTTTTCTTCCATGTCAAGTGGCTTATTGTAGGCTTTCATAAACAATTGTTATGTGAAGAATTCTCATGTACGTTCAGTTTTTTGTTGAGTAAATTTCTGTACACTTTATTCAAACCACTTTTCATAGATATTTGCTTTCGCACTGCCATGTCAGTCTTGATATGGGGAGTGAAAGACGTGCATGGAAGCTTCTTGTAGGAAAGCCAGAGGGAGAACGCCCAGTTGGTAGACCAAGAATTAGATGGGAGAACAACAT
Organism: Diploptera punctata; assembly: GCA_030220185.1. Taxonomy (NCBI): domain Eukaryota; kingdom Metazoa; phylum Arthropoda; class Insecta; order Blattodea; family Blaberidae; genus Diploptera; species Diploptera punctata. The sequence goes on along the minus strand of JASPKZ010007696.1, from coordinate 148,587 downwards.
TAACTATGATTTGAGGGAAGTAGATTATACAGGGAATGATTGGAAAGCATTAGCTCAGGATAGGGATGTATGGAGAGCTTATGTCCGTGTGGCCATGAACCTACGGGTTCGATAGTGCCAGTAAGTAAGTACGTATGTCAGTCTTGATGCGTGTGACAAGAATAGCATCTTAAATAAAGTCAGATCATCCTCCATGATGAACAATGACTTTTATACAGCACAATTGTCAGGACCACATTTCATTCGGAGTAGTTGCTGTCGAAAGTATTCAAGAACATATAAATACTAATAGGTTTAGCCACATTTACACATCAAAGAATCTCATCGTTAAAAGGATAACATTGTAGCATATGGTTAATCATAAATATATTTGGATATCTACAGATTGTGAAACATTTGTATAAATTGTGGATAGATTTTAAATACTGACAATGTGGCAACCGAATAAACAATTCCCATCCATCCATAGTAATTCTGCCCGAAGGCAGATCCTTCACTGCAATCATAGCATTTTCATGCTATGTTTGCAGCTTTACTAGGGAATTGTAGGTGTGGTAGCTTCCCGTTGCTTTCCACGCCGGTAAAGGATGATGATGATGATGAAGATGATGATAATGATAAGGATGATGATGAATGCCATATGATTTCGGGGACCATTTAGACCTTAAAGGTTTCCTGACATTTGTCTTACAGGTGAGGAAAAATCCCGATAAAGAACTCACCCAGAAAAACTGCCCCGACCGGGGATCGAACCCGGGCCCGCTGCGTGACAAGGCAGAACGCTACCTCGAGGCCACAGCGATGGACATATAAACAATTTATATAACTAAAAAATCGGGAAACTATTTGCGATTTCGTCTGACTTCATTTTATTCAAGCTGTTATACCTATCTTATACCTAAACGAGCTTACATAGGATAAAATTCTGAGATTTTCGATCTCTGCTGATGTCCTTGTCAAAATCCCTGAGGGTAAGATGTTAATGGACAAATGTGTTAAAATGGAATTATATAGGGTGTTATGAAGTGTTCCAAAATTGATAGAAAAAACATTCGGAAAACAAAGTGTTTCTATAACTATGTATTATGTATTCTGAGTTACTTGCTTACCTACTTACTCACTGGCACTATCGAACCCGTAGGTTCATGGCAGCACGCACATAAGCTCTCCATACATCCCTATCCTGAGCTAATGTTTTCCAATCAATTCCTGTATAACCTACCTCCCTGAAATCATAGTTAATGTTATTCTCCAAGGTCATTCTTGGTCTACCAACTGGGTGTTTTCTCTCTGGTTTTCCTGCAGGAAGCTTCCATGCACGTCTTTTATTCCCCATTCGTGCCACATGTCCTGCCCATCGCAGTTTACGAGACTTAATTGTTCTTATTATATTTGGCTTCCTATAAAGACCACGTAGTTCACTGTTATTTAATCTTCTCCATTCACCTGTCTGTTCATCTCTCTTTGGTCCAAAAAATTTTCCTAAAAACTTTATTCTCAAATACTGGTAATCTTTCCTCCCTCAAAGTAAGAGTCCATGTTGCGATATACTTTGTAAGAGCGGCACATATTAATATCTACTCTGAGCAATTTGGAAATTAGCGAGTGAGAGCACATATTACACGTTAATATAAAAAAATGGGAAGACTCCAGAGATTAGGCCTATTTCACGGCAGTGCTCGCGTTCAGATGCACTCATACTAAAGTTTTCATACTTCTCTTTCTATCAATGGAGTATGTCATGCACCAATGATAAGCCTAGCATACGCAAGAAGAAAGTTGTATGCATAACGACGCTCTTCAACTACTCAAGTAATTAGCGTCCCAATTCAAATATGTGTGTAAAGGGAACGACGAAGTTTGTTCAGAGGCTTCTTTATAGGACTGGGGTTCTTTTACGTGTCACTAGTGACGAAAAGATTGACCTACTTAGCTAAATGTCGTTTCAGGACTTTTTAATTTATATCTTAAGGTATACGTAGATATTTGTTAGCAGCACATCTTGTTTTATTTGAACCAAACAACAACAGAACACAAAAAATAATCAACTTATTCAACTATGTACTACTTGATTGCTCTGTCAGTCAGGTAAGATATATTCTTTTGTAACTGGACCTATTCCATCACTCATGAAATAGTCATTCCAGGCGCCAAAAGTCTACGAGCAATGTTTGTCATCATCAACAACAATGACGGATTAAGCCCATGTGGTTTGTTCCGGTCTCATAGATTCTGATTCAAAAAGTTGAATCCATCTCTTTTTTCGGTCTTCCAACATTCCTGTCCCCTTTTGGTTTGTAATTAAGTATAATTTTTTTATGTGTTCATCTTTATTCTTTGAACATGTTCTTTTCAGTTTTTTTTCCTAGATTCTTGTATTTTATCTAAAAGTTTAAAAATATTTTGCTCATTTCTAATATCTTCACTTCTTTTATCTAGAAGATTGCAGTCAGCTGTACTTCTCAGAAATCTCATTTCAGCTGCTTCTATGATCTTCTCCTTCAGTTAAAACCCAAATTCACTACCATACAAAAGTAAGGGGACTGCCACTTCTTTAGCGTCGCAATCCAATGTTTGTTTCTTACCAAATTCCCGGAATTAGAATATGCCTGTATGCCGGTCTCACAAAATAAGACAATGACTCAGAAGACTTTAATTTTTTTCTTGTTATGACGCATGCTACCTCCTGTAAAAATATTGCTACCTTTTTCCAGAACACTGCTGATGGGTTTGTTATAGTTCTGAGATGTGTGTGCTTGGAATTAACAATTAATGACTAAAAGATGGTAGGAAAATCAAGCGGAATTCCAGAAATATTATTTCAGTAGTTTTATTCAAAGTACGTCATTTTTATAAAACAAAAAGGTATTTTATAGATTTAAAATTTTAATTTACACGTTAGTAAGACCAGTTGTTACTTTTTTTGTGAGATTTAAACATTAAGGAAAAACGACAAAAAAAAGCTTTCTGCGTTCGAAACAAATATATTGTGCAAACATTTGTAGCAATAAAAACCATAAATGATATATAGAAAATTAGAACAAACAATAAACTAAGTAGATTTATTAATAATAATGCCACAGTAAATTACATTAAAGCACACATATTAAGTTTATTTGGCCAAATTAACAGAATATTAGGCCTGGATCTGGTAAAGAAGTCACACATATACAAGCCAATTATTACAAGTAGGAGAGTTGGGAGAAAGAAGTAGTAGAGAATCTAAATATACGAAAATAAAAATGAATGGTTCAGTGTTGGTTTGAATAGAATATTATGGAAATACGTTATTTAGAAGGCGAAGACATTCGGCAATTGAAGTTGTGGCGCCTATAGAAAACGAATTGTTTTATCTGCATTTCTAAATTAACGTTCTGTTATTACTTTGTTTGGTCAAGAAAATCTCTATCTTTGCTTCATGACACAGTGAGCTATCATAAAATATAATAATAAATTGTTAGTTGTAACACGTTGAAATGTGCAAATTCTGTGCTAAAAAGTATTTTACAAATACAGATTTGTGATATGCATCAAATTCTCTAGTTACCTTTCGCTACATTAACTATGAATATATTTATTTCAGTGTGAGGTGCAGGGGACAGGAATTTTGGTTCTCCTGCTTCGTTCATGTTATCTTTATAAGGCAGCCTGTATACAGATTCCATTCCCAAGGAACGGCATATCTTAGCACTGTAATGACTACTGCACATAACCCATAGAGAAGGAAATCCTTTAGATTTTGCTAGCAAAGGATATCTTTCTGAATATTTCGATCCCCTGCTGATATAATTTTGCTCATGTACCAAGAGGTAAAGATGGAATTATACAGGATGTTATGAAAAGAAGGTTCCAATGTTTATAGAGGAGATATCATTCGAAAAAAAAAAAGAAAACATTCTATAATCATGGTACCTAAACTTATATATTTTAAGTTATGACCTTGTATTGTAAGAGCGGTATGTTTTCTACTCAAAATATTTTGGAAGGAAATAAGTGAAGATACATTTTACACCATAATATATGAATATTCCAGAGACTAAGTATTTGTCGATAGACAGGGGGCACTCGCGTTCAGTTGTTTTAACACTAAATCGTTTTATATTTCACGTTTTTATCTGTGGAGAATCCCATGCATCTATCTCATACATGAAGATAGTTCTGTTATCATTGTACTTATTACGATCTTTCACTACCCAGATCATTAGTACTGCCATTCAAATCAGCACATGAAAGCGCTGACAAATCTTCTTCAGAGACCTCTTTACAAGCTTTGAGGACGTTTTATTTTTTTTTATCAAGTTGTTACTAGACGTTTGTTACTATTACGTAGCGCATTTTGTTATTATTTTGATAAAACGATAACAAAACAAACACATAATCAACTTATTTATCTGCGTAAAACAGCGTTGCGATGGTGGGCAATGAAAACCTCGTAACTCCATTTTGGTAAATTTTACAGAAGCAAATAACCGTTTTAAATAATTATGAAAATTGTAAGCAATATTCTCACATATTTTACTACAGAATAGAAGTCAAGTTATTAATAAATTTGAAGTCCGTGTTCTCAACAGGTTATGCATCACATATTTCTGTGCTGGCTACTGGAGTTATATGGTTTTTAATGACTGATAGTGTTATGAGGTTTTCATTGTCCACCGTCGATTTCTCTGTTAGAAAGGTAGGTTATTTTCGTATGTTTTTGGACAAAATCAATCTCTCATGAAATAGTCGTGTTAGGTGTCAAACGTCCGTACTTTGTTCACATATTTGTATCTTTCCAGAATGCTAGGTCTCTAAAATATCCATCCATCCATAGTAATTCTGCCCGAGGGCAGGCCTTTCACTGCAATCATAGCATGTTCATGCTATGATTTACAGCTTTACTAGGGAATTATAGGTGTGGTAGCTTTCTGTTGCTTTCCACATCGGTGAAGATTGATGATAATGATAAGGATGATGATGATGGCCAGATGAATTTCGGGGACCGTTGGGCCCTAATCTTCTCGACATTTGTCTTACAAGTGAGGAAAAACCCCGAAAAATCTCACTCAGGAGTCTGTTCCGAACGGGAATCGAACCCGGGCCCGCTGCGTGACAAGGCGAGACCACAGCGGTGGACCCTAGGGCAGGTCTTTCACTGCAATTAGAATTTTCATGCTATGCTTTGCAGCTTCACTAGGAAATTATTATATTTGTGGTAGCTTCCCGTTGCTTTCCTCACTGTAAAATATGGCGAACTGAAATATGATATTACAATTCAGACGGTATTAAGCTTCAGAACTTTTATTGTCTGTTCACTTTGTAAATTGGGTTTGATAAAGTTGTGTGAGTCGCTTTAAATTCTAAATTTCGAACAAAAATAAAACTAGGACACATGTGGAGGATTCTAGAAATATTATTTCAATAGTCGTTTTCAGGTTAATTAATTTTAGCAAAAATGTTCATTATAAACTATAAAAGTTTCACATTTATTATACTGTTATATCAGTCTTTCTAAATGTATATTCTCTTACTGGATAAAAAAATCTCTAACTCTGCTTCTTAATACTGTGGACTTTAATCTGAAATTAAACAATTAGGCTCCAAAACTTAGTTATTAAATAATGAGATGTTTAAATTCTTTGTTAGATTATTGTATACATATGACATTCTTCAATTTATCTAGCCATCTTTCGCTATTTTCATTACGAATATATTGGCTTCAGTGTGAGGTGCAGGAGGCAGGAATTCTGGTTCTCCTGCTTCGTTCTTGTTATCTTTATAAGGCAGCCTGTAAACACATTGCATCCCCAAAGAACGGCATATCTTAGCACTGTAATGACTACTGCACATAATCCACAGAGAAGGAAATCCTTTAGATTTTGCCACCTCTATAGATTTCTTCACCAATTTTTTACCTATTCCTCTTCCGCTAGCAATTGGATCAACTGCTAAAATAGTAAGAAATAGTGCAGTTTCAACCCCTGTTATTTTCCATAAATCTGCGCTGTTCTCAACTCTATCTACGAAATTTGCAATTTTAGTGTATGACTCATGGAAGACTTCTAGGCCTCTCGCACGAGGAATACGTGCTTCTGAAGTTTTTGTCCTGGCTTCATTTATAACAAGGCCAATCATAAGGCCACTTTTGGTTATTGCTATTAAAGATGTCCCTTCTTTCAGATATTTGAGAAACAGCATTGCTTCCGTCGGACGATTGGGAGGTGCTTTAAATCCAATATTCATTGGCTCATATTTAAAGAAAGTTTGACGTAGAAACTCAGCTATTCTTTCAGTATCTCCTTCTGTCGCTGGGACGATGTCATATTCCTCATCCATTCTGAAAATGAAATAATTTTTTGTATGTAGGTGGAATTATAATGGCCATAATAAGTTATATTACTGCACCTCGAATCTTTAACTTTTAAATTACAAATTAAGATACCTAAAATCGGTTTTGTAAGTGTAATATCCATCCATAGTAATTCTGCGCGAGAGAGGTCTTTCATTGCAATCATAGCATTTTCATGCCATGCTTTGCAGCTTTACTAGGGAATTATTGGTATGGTAGCTTCCCATTGCTTTCCACACCGGTGAAGGATGATAATGGTAATGATGATGATGATGATGAAGGCCGGATGATTTTAGGGTACCGTTGGGCCCTAAGCATCCTGACATTTGTCTTACAGGTGAGGAAAAACCCCGAAAAAACCTCGCCCAGGAGCCTGCACCGACCAGGAACCGAACCCGTACCCGCTGCTTGACATGGCAGCATGCTACCTCCTGACCACAGCGGTGGGCAAGTGTAATATAGGTTCTACTTTAGACATTTAAAAACTTATAACACCACACAAAATAACTATTATTAACTGAAAGTGAGTGTAATAGTTGATTAAATAAATGAAGTTAATTAACTAAAGTAAATCTAGATATTGACCACAATGTATAATTATTGTAATATTTTTACGATACTTCAATGGCCTGGTTAACCTTAAATTGGCAAAATACTACTTTCCCGGGTTAGTTATTTAAATGTAGCGGATCGCAGTGAAAACGAAATCATTCATAACTGCCATTATTAGATTATTGTGTTATTGGATACGCAGTTAAGTAATTTATACCATTTCGTTTTCTTCTGTTTTATTAAACATATCAAATGAATTAAACCAATTAATGTATCGTATAGGATATCTTACCAATTTAAGGGTTAACTTCCGAAGAACACTGAAAATATTTTTTATTATTCAACAAACATAAAATGTGCTAACATTTTTTCTATACAGGCTTATATTTTTTTGTTGCAGACCTGGGGACGCTGAACACGAAAAAATTATGCAATTTCTTTTTCAAATGAATTAAATTTAGACTTCAACAAAAACATGGATACTTATGGATAAAACAGGCACAGTTAAACTCGTCCAGATAATGTAATTTTTCATAAAACTTATATCTAAATGTTAGGTTTTCATTTATTCATTCAGAAAAAAATGACATAAAACCTTAAATCAGAAGTCTAGTTACTTCTGACCTATTTAATAATTTAGAAACAAAATTGTAACTTTCAGTTAGTTAAAAATCAGCAATTAAGAGATAAATAAAATGTAAGCCAATCATGGTAAATGCAATAATAATAATAATAATAATAATAATAATAATAATAATAATAATAATAAGACAACAACTAGATATATCCTGGAAGGGATCTTAACTGCTCCCAATAAACAATCCCATTGAACTACATCACATAAATTACAATCTAGACCTGTTGGAAATACACAAGAAAAACGATGTTTGTGATGAGGTACTTCGAACTACAGCTCTGGAGACATTGCATGTTCGATACTCTTTAGACAAATGGCTCCATGTCTACACAGATGGTTCCCAATTAGATAAGAGTGGAAATGCCGGAGCAGGAATCCACTGCCAACTCTTCTCCACATACCTCTATCTTGGAAGACATCAGACATAATTTGACGGCGAGGTCAGCGCTATATCCACAGCCCTGAGCCAACTAACATGCAGATCTCAATCGTTTCTGAATGCTGTCATCTTAAGCGATTCTATGGCAGCCATATCTGCAATAGCAAATTACCTTGCATCTCCTGCTAACAAAGAAATATTACAGAATAAACAGATCGTCAGAAATCTCAATATAGCAGGTAAAAATGTTTCTCTGCGGTGGATACCATCCCATTCTGGCGTTACAGGGAACGAAATGGCAGATTTGCTGGCCAAGAAAGGAACCCACATCCTTCAAACATAACCGAACATTATATCTTACTCTAGATCAGCTATGAACATCTGCTTTAGAGTGAGAGAAGCCTTCAGAACCTTCCTAGAGCTCTAAATGACTGAAAACCCCTGGAAAACATGCATCCAAACTACACGATCCAAACTACGCTGCCAAATTGGCCCAGAAGAGTAGCCGTTGCATCATTCCGTACTGCAACAGGACACGACTGCCTAGGTCCATTCCGACTTCAAGAGATTTGGTATCGATGATATCAAGGATCCATAATTATAACTAAAGGTTTTGAACAGATATTACAGATTGATTCACTTATAAAACAACTAATTTATCGTTGTAAGTTATGTAATTTTGTAAATATGTAATAAATATAAACGTAATTATTACAATATTTTTGTAAATATACTAGAATATCAAGTAAAATAGCAAGAACATATAAGAAGACTGCTATACGGTTGTCCACCTTGGCGAAGACTCATCTATAACCCATTAGGAATACATATTACAAGATGGAAAAAGCGAATTCAAAATCTCTAGTTTCTGAATAGGTCAGAAGATTCAGACGTTGAATAGGAGGACGAGGAAGAAGAAGAAGAAGAAGAAGACAATTATATATATATATATATATATATATATATATATATATATATCAAAGTTTACATTTATATTTTTAAGAATTTAGAGCAATATTCCTTGTACTCGTAATATTCATTCATTCACTAAATGAGTGAAATATTTAGTAAGATTAATCCGAAATAATTTTGAGTGTTACTGGACTTTTATCCGTTTAAGAAAAAATATTAATGTAATAATGTTTAAAATAATTATTTTTATTTCACAACTATAAAAATATACTAATATGTTTATACTGTAGACATACATTTACTTAATTCCTCTGTGAGAATTACAATCAAGTTAATATTGTTATAGGAAGATATAGCAGAGAATTAATGTGGTATTCAGTGTTTCTTCGGTATTCGAGCATGAAATATATAAATAAATATAATCATCAACATCCTTCGCAGATTGGGTTTCTGCCTGTTCCGATCTCACATCTGTTCAGCCCAGCGCTTTCTTGGTCTTCCCACCGATCTTCGCCTTCCAGAATTATATATCAGTGCCATCTTTAGTATCCTATCCTCTGGCATTCTTTGCAGCAGATGTTCTATCCAATTGTTGCTATGTTCTGCTATTTGTTGAAGAAGTGGTTGTACTTTTAGTACCTCTCTAATATTTTCATTTCTAATATGTTCCTCTCTTGTACAACCTTTCAAAGCCCGTAGGAATCTCATTTCAGCTGCCTGAATTTTACTTTTTCCTTTTTCCTTCAGGGCCCAGGCCTCACTTCCATATATCACCACTGGTTGAGTAAAATCTTAGTTACGTATCCGTTCTAATTCTGTTCCTCAGTGTTCGTCTGATTGTTAATAAAGATAATCGAAATAAAATTAAGAAGAAGAATAAAGTTTCATTGTATCAAATGACTTGTTTAATTTACTGCGTCTAATTTTTAGGTTAGAACCTGGTTATTAAATTCGGTTACTTTTTAATTAATGGCTCAGGAGTTTAAGTCCCAGTTATTTAGATTTATACAGTGTTATAAATTATGTTCCTAGAAAATTCTATCATTTGTCTGAAGTTCAAACGACAATTACTAACCATATTGATGTATTGTATGAAAACTTACCTTAAAATATAATTTTATTACATCACAATGTCTTAAATAAAATAATCAGTACATTATTATGAAAGAAATGAGACTTGACATCAATTCATATGATTTATTATTGTTGTCACTCAGAAAACAAAAGAACACTCTCGGTATGTCTTTACAGAAGTTTTAATAATACACACATATACTTACCACATACACACACAAACATATACACATGATAATAAAAGATTTCTGGGGTTTTGGCGTCACAGATTCAATATTTGCTGATTGCTACTGGTTCCAAAGTTTCTACATGATACCACATGTCATTCATTAAGTATCCTGTCGAAATATTGTAACCAGTAGCCATCAGCCAACCTTGATTATGTGAAGCGGAAAACCTATTAAATCTTTCATTCACTTACTTATATACGCGAAAATATACTGGATATATATTATATGTATGTGTGTGTGTGTGTGTGTGTGTGTGTGTGTAAGAGCATTCGGGATCTCTAAATTACAGTAGTATGTGCCGTATGCACCAATTCGAAGACGAAGTGGAAGGATTTTTAAAAAGCGGTCATTGTTAGAGTGTAGACACTAGGCCGTTATTATAGTAGGATAATGTGAAAAGGATGTAAGTGGATGATGCCCAAACAGAGCTTTGAATTACCGTATAATCCAAGGAATAGAAGGAGAAGAGGAGGACCTCCACCGCAATCACTGATGACCAGTGTTTTTAATGTAACTGCTGGTCTATTAATTTAATCTGTTATATAGAGTGGAGAGAAGGAATCAGAACGGCTATGTTCGGCAGGACAATTGGAGAAGATGAATGGTTTGGCAGATAGACATGGTCATCGAACTCTGTATTGCGGCAGTTTTTCTGGGTGAGGTTTTTATCGGGGTTTTTCCTCGCCTGTAAGACAAATGTCAGGAAAAATTTAAGGCCCAAACAGTCCCCGAAATCATATGGCCATCATCATCATCATCATCATCATCATCCTTCACCGGTGTGGAAAGCAACGGGAAGCTACCACACCTACAATTCCCTAGTAAAGCTGCAAAAATAACATGAAAATGCTATGATTGCAGTGAAGGACCTGCCTTCGAGCAGAATTGCTATGGATGGATATAAATTTAACTCGCTAACACTACCGATACCTGAGATTCTTAGCCGCTTGGGCATACATCTTAATCCTGAGCTAACTTACTTACTTACTTACTTACTCACTGGCACTATCGAACCCGTAGGTTCATGGCCGCGCGGACATACGCTCTCCACACATCCCTATCCTGAGCTAATACTTTCCAATCATTCCCTGTATAATCTACTTCCCTCAAATCATAGTTAATGTTATTCTCCCACCTCATTCTTGGTCTACCAACTGGGCGTTTTCCCTCTGGCTTTCCTACAAGAAGCTTCCATGCAAGTCTTTCATTCCCCATACGTGCAACATGTCCTGCCCATCGCAGTCTACGAGACGTAACTGTTCTTATTATATCTGGCTTCCTATAAAGACCATGTAGTTCATTGTTATGTAGTCTTCTCCATTCACCTGTCTGTTCATCTCTCTTTGGTCCAAAAATTTTCCTAAGTACTTTATTCTCAAATACTTGTAATCTCCTTTCCTCCCTTAAAGTAAGAGTCCATGTTTCGCACCCATATAATATAACTGGTAGAATAATAGTTTTATATATTTTCAGTTTAACGTTTTTTTGAAAGGAGTTGGGACATCAAGAGTCTCTGCAATGCATAATAGCACGCATTTCCAGAATTGAGCCTATGTTTAATTTCTTTGTGCATCTCATTCCTATTTGTGATTATTGTTCCTAGGTATTTGAATTCAGCCACTTCCTCAAAATTTCCCTCATTTGTCATTAGCTGTCCATTTCCATTATATAATGAATTTCTACGTGTGACCATATATTTAGTTTTATTGATATTTACTTCCAGTCCTAATTTCTTAGTGTTACTCAATAGTGTGTGCGTGTTGTCCTTTAGTATCTCCTCGCTATCGGCCAATAATACTACATCATCAGCATAAACTAACAGCTTATTAATACCATTGAGTTGTAAGCCTTCCTCATTCTCTAAAGATTTAATGGCATGCTCTAGTACAAAATTAAATAGTAGAGGAGATAGTGCATCTCCTTGCTTCAACCCATTCTGGATTTCAAAAGTGTCCGAAAACTGTTTGCCTACACGCACCCTACTCTTTGTGCCATTTAGACACATTCGTATAAGTCTAACTAACTTTTTAGGAATTCCGAACTCCAGCAGGATACTATATAACTTCTCCCTCTTAATTGAATCATATGCTTTTTTGAAGTCTACATATAGTTGATGTACAGTACCATTATATTCCCATTTCTTTTCTAAAATCTGTCTTATACTAAAAATCTGATCTGTTGTAGACCTGTTTCTTCTAAATGCACATTGATGATCTCCTAGAATGTCATCAATATAGGGAGTAAGTCTGCTTACTAATATATTTGTTAGAATTTTGTACGAAGTTGAAAGTAATGAGATGCCCCTGTAGTTGTTGCAATCAGTTTTATCTCCTTTCTTATAAATTGGTACGATAATTGATTCCTTCCATTCATCTGGAAGAGCTTCTTTTTCCCAAATCATACTAAGCAACCAGCGTATCTTGTCCATCAATTTTTCTCCCCCTGATTTTATCAGTTCTGCTGGGATCTCATCTGAACCTGATGCTTTATACATCTTCAATTTTTCAATCGCCATTTCAACCTCTAATGCACTTGGTTCTGCGACTAGCATTTCTGCTGTCTGTAAATTATCCTCCTCAATGTCCTGTTCTGTATGTACATTTAATAGCTGATTAAAGTAACTTTTCCATCTATTTAATATACTCCTGGAATCTGCAATCATATCCCCATTTTCATTCCGAATTATGTTTGTTCTAGCCTGAAACCCTTTCTTCTCTATACTAATTCCCTGATATAATTCTCTAATGTTCCTATTTTTTGCATTCATTTCAAGATCATTAATCTTCTCTCTCAAATATTCCCTCTTTTTACTCTTTAGTAACTTGGTGGTTTCCCGTCTAATACTACCCAATTGCTCTAAATTTACCTCATTTGGCTCGTGTAACCATTTCATTTTTGCTAGCTTTCTTTTCTTTACAATGTCGGCACATTCCTCATCAAACCATTTCTTGTTTTGCCTCTTTTTTAAACAACCAATGCTTTCTGATGCTGACAATTTAATAGTATCTCTTATAGCCTCCCATTCTTTATTTATATCAGTTTCTTCTTCGTTTGCCACATTGTCATCTGAAGATTCCAGTACTTCAAATCTATTAGCAATTTTGATTTGGTATTCTTGCCGCATTTCATCATTTTTCAAGTTTTTTAATTCAAATTTTACAGAATCATCTTTAGCGTTTGTTCCTCTCATAAGCGATAGCCGTTGTCTGATTTTCACTCTGACCAGATGATGATCCGAATTGCAGTCTGTCCCTCTAACTGATCTAACATCAATGATGCTACTGTGCCAGCGTTTATCCACTAATACATGATCTATCTGGTTCCGAGTTTCTCCATCTGGGGACGTCCAGGTGTATTTATGAATATCCTTATGCTGAAATGTTGTGCTCTTAACAATGAGATTCTTTGATGTGGCAAATGTGACTAATCTAACCCCGTTGTCGTTACTATCTTCATGAAGACTGAATTTGCCTATTGTTGGTTTGAATATATCTTCCCGCCCCACTTTTGCATTAAAATCTCCTAAGACAATTTTCATATGATATCGTGAAAGGCTATCAAATAAGCATTCTAATTCTTCATAGAACTCATCCTTGATCTTGTCATCTTTATCTTCTGTGGGGGCATGTACATTTACAATTATAAAATCATGTCGTTTACCCTTTAGAATTATGTATGATATCCTATCACTAACAAACTTAATATCTCGGATAGCGGATAGGATCCTCCTTCTGACTAAAAAACCCGTTCCAAATGCAGGTCTTTCTGCACCCCCATAGTATAATGCAAAGCTTCCTGATTCCTGACTACCTTCTCCTGGCCACCTAACTTCCTGTAAAGCGACTATATCCAAGGGCGATTTATCTAAATCCCGCGTTAATATCTCTAGTGCCCCGCTATTGTATAAAGTCCTAACATTCCATGTTCCTAGGAACATGTCCCTATGTTTGAGCCTTTGGCATGGTTCCCTGAAGTAGTCCCCGCCCGGAGAACCGAATGGGGGACTATTTGATCTCCGGAAAATTTTACCCCAGTTGAAACCATGTCCGCATTTCTTGACGGTTGTATTTTTACGGTGAAAGATCGTCACTCTTTCGACCAAGGTACTTTTTTCGTCTGGCTTATCACCTTCGACCAGTCCGGCATGGGTAACCCTATCGGCAGCAATGCTACCGCCGGCATAGCTCTCAGGATCATTTAAGCACGCAAGCCACTCCACCACGACAAGGTAAAGATACCATGGAGGGCTGAGCTAATGTTTTCATATTACTCCATGTATAATTGATATCCCTCAAATCATGATCAATGTTATTCTCCCACCTCATTCTTGACTTACCTACTGGATACTTTCGCTCTTATTATCAAACAGGGAGTTTCCATGTCGCGGTTTCTTTTCTCATTCATGCCACAGAACCTGCTGACCTTAGTCTATCATCATTATCATCATCATCACTCCAGGGATTAGGCAATTGCCCATTCCGACTTCATAATGCATCAGCCCAACGTCTTCTAGGTCTTTCAACATCACGTCTTCCTCTTGCTTGATAATTTCTTGCTAACAATGGATATCTCTCCTTACTCATTCCATCCATATGATCAATCCATTTCTGTCTGTAATTCGTGATCTTATCCAATAAAGGCTGTACTTTCAATTTTTCTCTTATATCCTCATTTTTTATTCTATCAAGTCTTGTACATCCATTAACTTGTCTTAGGAACATCATCTCCGCCGCCTGTATTCTATCCTTCTGTTTTTTCATTGGAGCCCAAGTTACACATGCATACAATATTGTGGGAACCGCCATAACATTATACATTTTTATCTTGGTTTCTTTCTAATTTTATTTTTGAATGTTCTCTGTGTTGTTCCACACACCGTCTGAAATTTATTTATTTTGGAGTCAATATCTCTTTCCACACTGTAGCCAACATCACATCCCAAATATTTGTAACTAGACACCTGTTCTATACTTTGATTGTCTAAAATAATTTTGGATCTCACTGGATCTCTTCCTCTAAAAGCCATGGTCTTCGTTTTCCTTACAGAAATCTTTAGATCATATAATTTACATATTTAATTTAATGCATGCATAGATTTCTGTAAGTCGTCTTCATTTTTCTGAATTATGATTACATCGTCAGCAAATAGAAGATTATTTATGCACACTTTATTATCTATTCTTATTCCTGGATTCACTAAAACTTTCCATTTATTTAAAATATCGTCTGTATATAGATATATATACAATCAAAACAAATACTGGATTACGACAATATATATATATATATATATATATATATATATTAAACAAAGTGGGTATTAAACTACGTACATCCTTGTCGTAATATATATATATATATATATTAAACAAAGTGGGTATTAAACTACGTACATCCTTGTCGTAATCCAGTATTTGTTTTGATTGTATCTGTTCTTTTGAATCCGGTATCTATAATTATATTTGTGTCTTCATATAATTTCTTTGTTGTTTCAACAAGGCACAGCGGGTATGATTTCCTTAAAAATAATGTAGTTCACTTTTAAGTATTCCTCTCCATTCACATGTCTGTCCGTCTATTATTGGTCCAAAAAATTTCCTAAGAACTTCATCCGAAAATACGCTCCTCATTTTTTCTTCTTCCTTAACGTAAGAGGCCAACAACTATTGTAGAATATTTTTAGTAAAATATCTTTCTATTTTTATATTTATGTGATATCTGCTATGTCAATTAAAGTTTATTCTGGTAGGATATTTTATGCAGTTTTTTTTATCATATCTAGACAAGTGAATAGTTTTTATCTTAAATTGGAAAAAGATTATATCTAGATTCAGTCCAAATAAGAAATTCAATTACAGCTGTGAAAATAGTCAAAAACACAATGAAATATATTAAATAAAGTAAAGTCAAATGTACACACCAGGTATGTTGTCCCAAATGTAAAATAAAAAAGTTACTTTGTTAAAATATTTTATTAACATGGCGTTTCAGATATGTTTAAGAAAAGAAAGGGCTTCTTCATTGTAATACCAATACATAATATTGTAAAGATAAAGAATTGTTGGAGCTTAATAAGTGATTTTGCCATTAGTATTATAATTTTATCTCATACTTAAAATTACTACTCAGATTCCAATTTAGGTCAGCTGTTCAAATAGTTTTATTGATTCAAATAAAATGTAGGCTTATTAATGTAAGTGGATTAATACATGTTAATACATTTAAAACTTTCGTGACGTACAGTTATTATACAAAACATGCTATTACCAATATAATAGGGTTCCTGAGGGTGTACAGCGGCACGGTAATATATGCCGCAAAAAAAATATATATATATATATGGGGATAGTAAAAGTAAAGGAAACCCAAAGCTCATATTCTGCTTAATGCCAATGCGAGAAATGAGATGAAATCCAATTCTATAAATAAAGTTCCGCGCCGTAGCAGAGAGTTAAGGCAGGAAGCCTTGGCGCAGAGCTACGGGACTTGCGCTGGTTCGAGTCTCCATGGGGAAATAAAATTTTCCCGTGGTATTTCGGCCAGTATGGGACCGGTGCCCACCCAGCATCGTGAGGCATTTGGATAGCTACGATAAGTAGCTGTTTCAGGTTGAGAAAACCAGCTATAACGGCTAGGGGACTCGACATGCTGACCACATGTCACCCTACTCTGACTAGATGATCACCTACCTCTGTAATTCACATGTGGATGTGAGGCCAGCAGCCGGCTGGTAGGCTAAGGGCCTTCTAGACCTGTCGCGCCATGGAGAAAAAATATATCCGATTTAAGAATGACAATGTCTGTCGTGCCATCACAGGACAGATAAAATGAAATGAAACAAAGTGAATGGGATGAAGATGGAAAAGTGGAGGAATGGAGTTTCTGACAGGGAAAAACGGGATAAACTTTGAGAAAAACCTACTCGAGCGATAGCTTGGTTTTTAAGTTCCGAGATTGTGTAAAAAATTTCACAAACGTGCGTTGTACATTATTTTTTGCGCGACGGTGTTTTCAAAATAATAAAAAACAGTAAAATAATAACCTCTTTGTTGGAATTATTTGCGTTCTTTATAAACAATTGACTAACTTTTACAGTGTGGGCAATGTTTATTAGTAGAAACTACAGGAGGCCTTAAGACCAATTAGTGATAAATTGGCGGCAAGTACGTATTTATTATATTTGAAGAGAAAAATTCACAGCATTTGGTGGATGGGAATTACAATGTATACAGAGAAAGATTTGCGTTTAGATCGGTACTTGCTCAGGTAGCTCAGTTGGTAGAGCACTTGGTCTAGAGAACCAAGGGTCCCGGGTTCAGGTCCCGGTCTGAGCGTATAATTTTTCTCTTCAAATATGATTTATCCATCATTGAGATGTACGAAATCAATAATAAAAACGAATTTATTGTTTTATATTGTATCAAATAAATTCCAGTTCATTTAAAATTCAGTGATTTGTTTCGTATAATGTAGGGTTATTAACACTACCTTTTGGATATTTTTTGCATATACATTGTATGCAGTATACATAGAGGGCAGCGATTTTACTTCCCACACGCGGTTTGTAATATGTAATATTACAGTATAAGCCTAGTTATTTAGATTGGCAACCCCGAAATAAAGGAAGTTGAACTTTTAATCGTGGTTGCCATTTCTGTATATACAACAAAACGCACTATCGCGCAAAACATATTTTTATGACAATAACTGTTTTTAGAAGAGGTTAGTATGAATGGTAACTGAACAATTAACAAAGTTTTATAAGTAAATACTATTATATCGTACGGTATGTAGTTCAGTACAATTTTTTTTCTTGTTTACTTTTGCACAATCTTCGTCTATTAGAAATAATGTTGAAAATTCCTCTAATGGAAGATTCATTTTATATGTCGCTATATTTAGCAAACCAAACATTTTGAGAATTCCTGCTCCAAGGCTTACTACTGTCCAGTGTTGAACTTTAGCACAAATGTAACGAATTCAGTGTGCGGTTCTGCTGGTAGAAACGCCGGAACTCCTTCCTCATTTTTGTTATCCTTATAGGAGAGCCTGTGTATACATTCCATACCTAAAGAGCAACATATTTTAGCGCTATAATGGCTACTACACATAATCCAGATGAGTGGATATCCTTTAGATTCAGCAGTCTCTATAGAACGCTTCACCAGCTCTTTCCCTATTCCTTTACCACTGGCAGTTGGAAGGACGGCTAAGATGTGAAGGTACAACGAGTCATCAGCCCCTGTGACATCCCACAAACCTAAACTATTTTCAACCTTATCAATGAAATTAGCTACTTTAGTGTAAGACTCGTGTAAGTGCTCGAGACCTCTGGAACGTGGTTCGTGCTTTCCTGTTATTTTCTTGTATCCAGCGTTAATAGCAACTCCTATTATAAGTCCACTTTTGGTTATTGCTATTAGTGAAGAACCTTCTTTTAAGAACTGAAGACTCTTGATTGCTTCAGTTGGACGATTCGGAGGAGCTCCAAGTACCATGTTGACTGGTTCATATTTATAGTACGTTTGACGTAAAAACTCAGCTATTCTTTCCCGATCTCCTTCTGTCGCTGGAACGATGTCGTATTCCTCTTCCATCTGCCAGAAAACAAATTTTACACTGAGAACGTAGCGTATATTAAATTAAAATATAAATCATGGCCAGTGCATTTTAATCTATAAACTATGTATATTATCCTAAAAATATAGATATGTAGGCCTTATATTTCCTACCTGGGCCCTTTATAAATAATATTATAGGAATTATTTTTCATTCATAATATAGAAATAGCCTTATAGTGTTTTGTTTTTAACTTGAAATAACATTTCTGGAACTAGCCTGATTTGAATTCTCACTGATGACAAAAATCCAACTCTTTTTTTTAGCAATGACACGTTTGTAATGTAGGCCTATTAAATTTAATAATGGTGATTCAATCACCTACCTAGTGGAGTAAGAGGGAATACTGATATGAGTATCATATATTTGCATACATTAACATTTTATTTAAAAATGACTAAATTTATGCAAGCATATCATAAACACGTCCATTGTAATTTAGATTTTATTACATATATAGGCTGTAAAATGCTAGAAATATAGCACCAATAAATATATACGGCTGATACAGGACTTCAACAATCGTTAAGGAATAATAGATCATATAGGAAGGAACATTTTTTTTTGTTAAAAACATATGCTCCCAAGACCGTCGTTTATAGCTTCTGGGCACGGTGATTGCTAGTAAGGTTCGGACATTAAATGTAAAGAGATACAAATAAAATACATTAATTAAAAGAATGTCCATCCCGCGCCATAGCCGAACAGTTTAAGGCATCATGACTTTGTACAGGATTATAAGACTTGCGCTGTTTCGAGTCCATAAGGGGAAAGACATTTTGTTGTGAAATTTCATACGGTATAGCTTCCGTTGATCACACAGCAACGTGAGGTATTTTTCTAGGTACAATATGTAGCACATTTTGGTTAAGAAAACGCCTGGAAGACCCAACATGCTTACAACATGTCTCCCCCATCCTGGATGAATGATCGAGTACTTCTGTATCTAACACGTGTGGTGTGGATTTGATGCCTAGAACCGAATGGTAGGCTAAGGGCTTCCACGTTGTGTATGTATGTGTGTATATATATATAAGTGTTTGAATTGGATTCGCCTGGTGGTGTAATGGATATCACACTGAGGTACAGACTCAGAGATCCGGGTTCGAATCCCGTCCAGGCATTTATTTTTCTTATCATACCATATTAAGCTTGCATTGCTCAATGTTAAACATTTAATTATAACTCGATAAAACGTCACTGCTATAAAGTAAAAATGTTCTCTTTAATTTGCTTACTTGTTATAGTCAGCTACCAGATGGCAGTGAAGACCGAGTTCTCGCGACATCTAGTAATAATGGAGAATATAATAACATATATAAGAAAAATAAGTGTTTGAATTGGATTCGCCTGGTGGTGTAATGGATATCACACTGAGGTACAGACTCAGAGATCCGGGTTCGAATCCCATCCAGGCATTTATTTTTCTTATCATACCATATATATATATATATATATATATATATATATATATATATACATTCCATATTAAGCTTGCATTGCTCAATGTTAAACATTTAATTATAACATATATATAAATAATATTATATATTATATATAAATAATATATATATATTATATATAAATAATATATATATTATATATAAATAATATATATATTATATATATATATATAAATAATAAAAGTATGTGCAGACATTTTATAGTGTATATTGACACGCTATTATACCTACATTATCTAGCAGATTCGGAAGTGCGGTCTGTAGTAACTGTTACTGTTAACCTTCCGGTATAATTATAGATCCCAGGTGATAAATAGGAAAATTAGATCCAGATGTTTATGGAAAATGTTATCTGTGATTTCGAACAATCAATACATACTGTATAAGCTTTCATATATATTCCGAGATGTAACTGTACCTGTTATTAAAATGGCCGTCACGCGTGTAGCGTGCCACATCTGGTATAACACGTGTGTACAATAGGCAACATCATTAGCAGACTATGAGGAAAGCATCGTACAAATTGCGAATGTAGTGGAAAATTCATAGTTCTAGTGTCTGAACATTCAACCAATACAGAATCATCCGAAAGCCCAACATGGCAAGATCCCGAGTGATCGACTATTCTGATTGAGGTTTTAAGCGGTTTCCCTCAGTCCAAGAGCAAATGCTGGAATATAACCCCAAAAGGTCCGCTTCCGACTTCACTTTTCTACCAGGTCATAAACTTCAAATTTAAATTCAAAATTTAGACCGGGGCTAATCTATTTTACAGAAACCCGGAGTTCTACATATAAAGGAGAAACAAAACGTATCGCTTACCGCCAGCACTTAAGTGATGGCCGCAGAGCTTTCCATCCATCTATCTATCTAACATTCTGAAAATGGTGTACATCTAGGACAAGTGACTTACGCCTATAGCACTAGTCTCAGCACGTGCTCTGGTAGAAGATGCCTGACTGAATCGTTTCGGCCATTCCATCAGTGCTTTCCACCGTCAGCAGGATGAAGACGAAAGTTTTTCATTTCTGGAAGTCGTCGAAGAATTCCAGTTAAAATACTGAGCTATGAATATTTCAAGTTAGGATATCGATGTCGTAAATCCGAGGATCCTAACTTCCATTCCTCATAGCCTCACCGTAACATATTAACACTAAAGATAACTGCATTTGTTACCGGTGTCACTCACGACAACAAACTGAAATACTATTGAGCCACTGTGAAGGGCTACGATGTAAAATAATAAATTAACTAGGACGTGGTTATACAGCGTAGCGCTCAATTTGACTAACGCGCAGAAATAATAAACAACGTGATTCATTGAAGTATATGTTTCCTAAAAAATAACTTCTCTTTATGATCTATCATCCCTAAATAAATCAGTGATATCCTGTAATACCAATGATGAATATTGTTGACGAATTGTTGGATGAATGTTGAAATTCGGGGGCGGCGGCGACAATCGGGGTATCGTCTTGTAAGGAAGAGAAGGAATCGTGAGTTGTCGATTTACGAATCGGAAGGCCCGCGAGAAAATTCCACAAAAATCTGTCCATCTGTCCCTCCATTTCTGGAAAGTTCAGTCCCCGAGATTTCCAATCTGGTAAAGTCTTGACTGGAAGTCGAGAATGTTCGTATCCTAGCATATATAAATCGTTGCGAGGGTCGGAGAAGTGAGTCGTGTCGAAATTGTGGTTGAGATTGCAATTTACTTAGTTGCTAGAAAAAAACTGTGCTAAGTGAAATCATCAGCGAATATAAAAGATTAATAATTGTGAAGCAAGACATTTTATTAGTAGCTAATTATTTGTGAAGAATCACTGAAATTTTGTGAAGCTAATAAAATGAATTGGGAAATTTTCTATGAACATCTGTTATAATTATTAACAAAAATTTTTCGATCTTACACGCCGATAGAAGTGAATATATATATCCATCCGTAATAATTCTGCCCGAGGGCAGGTTTTTCACTGCAATCATAGCATTTTTATGCTATGCTTAGCAGCTTTACTAGGGAATTGTAGGGTAGGGTGGTAGCTTCCCGTTGCTTTCCACACCGGTGAAGGATGATGATGATGATAATGATAAGGACCATTATGATGATGATGACCATATGATTTCGGGGACCGTTTGGGCCTTAAAGTTTTCCTGACATTTGTCTTACACGTGAGGAAAAACCCCGATAAGAACCTCCCCCAGAAAAACTGTCCCGACCGGGGATCGAACCCGGGCCCGCTGCGTGACAAGGCAGCATGCTACCTCGAGACCACAGCGGTGGACGTATATATATATATATATATATATACATAAAAATATCTATAAATGTAACTTTATTATTACGCTAATTAAATCTGAATTTAATTGAATCATGACGTCTTACGATTGAGATATCAAAAAAACAAAGTAGATAGATCATGGGTTGATTAATGTCTTTGACATCGTCGGATTCCTAATAGCCAATTTTGTCGGTCCTGGTTGTAGATGTTTCTCCTTCGTGTATAAATATATTCCCTGACTCCAGGAGGTTTTAGGTCTTCCTCTACCTCGTCTTCACTCAGGTTTGCATTCCAAAACACATTTTGTCCATTCGCTGGACACGTTCGTACCATTTTAATAGCCGAGTATTAATATCTAAAATAGTGTCTTCAATCTTAATTTTTCCCTTGTAACTAGTTTCTATTTTTTTCCCTTCTTGAAATTCTTTCAATAATATTAGTAATAATATTAATAATAATCATAATAATAATAATAATAATAATAATAATAATAATAATAATAATAATAATAATAATATGAAAAATGCAGTTGGAAATTCAGCTTTATTAGTAAGTAATGATTCTCAGAATCATTAACATTGAAAGAATACCCAGGAAAACAACAACAAACGCGATATTTCAACAATGGTAGATAGTCGTGTTATATTTAGTTGACAGCAAGTTGGATTTAATCAATTTGAAGGTTAACATTAACTTGGTGTGATAAGGTGATAAGAGTGAATGAAGTTATACATTAACAATGTATTTGAACTTGAAAATGTATTTATAAACCTGTACATATTTTTAATAATTAAGGTAATTTACAATTGTGCAATTTTGTAACAAATACAACTATATTAATATTTATAAGCACATAGAAGAACTATTTAAATGCATTTCAGTAAAGTAAAGTGATCCCACTACAGGCCTCAGGAGACTCTTGGTAGTAGGAGGTTTTAGGCTCCCACTTTTTGTAGACAATCGGCACTTGATGTCAGCCGGATTGTCAGCCCTGCGTGACGGCCGCCTTTACCCCAGAACAAGCTTCTAGTATTCATTTCCATTAGAGGCTGAGTCGACTCCAGAGCCATGGTGTCACCAGAAGGTCAATGTTAGCTATAAATCGCACCACTTTTATTATCAATCCAGTAATATTATCCCCACTTCTCCTATAAATGAACTCATCAGCTATTCAAATCAAGTTGAGATTGAATGTTATTTATTTATTCTTCTAAAGGATTGACAACTCTCTTTATAAAATAAAGATATGTCAGTCATGTGACTTTCAAGCATTAATGCACAAAACAATTGACACAGATATATACACTGTCTAAAACTATGTAACTTAGAGAATAGAGATATTACATTAATCTTTAAAACAATTTTATACTTCATGTATTTTTGATGTTCGCTTCCATCTAAAGCAGCGGAACACCAAAGGTGATACTTGAATTGTCGCGGAAACTCATACATCTTACTCTCAATTAAAAGTAATACATTTTATTCCCATTTGAAAATTTGTTGATGTAAATGTAATTTTAATTTAACGGGAGAAAAATATTACAACATAATTCAGCTATGATTATATATTATTTTAAATATATTTCTAATCCTATTGCTAACATATGATAAACATAATATCTTAAAATTACAATTTAATTTAGAATGAATATTTGAGGGCTAATAATTTCGTTTTAATTTTCTCGCGGTTCGCCACTGCGGCTATTCATCACGGAACACCACCGGTTGAAAAACGCTGACCTTGAGTACATAAATGCTATCTATAACGCCCAAATTGCAAGTGAATTTGTTGAACTCTTTTTAATATTGGCTTTGTACTGATTTTACAAATTAGAGTTGATTAAAATTAGAATCTTTTTTATATTTGACTCTTTCCATTACTTTTTTTCTTTTCATATTAGAGGATCCTAACAAATGTTTTTTTTATACTCCTGATTTTATATTTCTATTTAAGACTGCGTCGACTGCTACATCCGGGTAAAGTTCTAATTTAAAGGCGGAAATTACTTTGGTCAGGATATCCGATTGTTAATCGTCTCAGTATTTTTATCTTATGCTTTGTATTTAATTATATTTAAAAAATTCCGCACGACCTTCCATTGAAATGGGTTTTTAGTAGAGCATGGATGATACTCTCAAAGTTTCAGGTTACACCGATGTGAGTATTCTGGAGCTTCCTTGTCAGCATATAACAGTAAACTGAAAGATAAGTACGTATTTATTTACAAGTCCAGAATAGAATCGACGTATTCTGGAACTACGACCTCTGACATCATGCCTATGTTGAAAATACTTTAGTTTTCTTTCTACAATTGGAGGTAAATAATGCATAGTAAATTCAAGCAGATATTATGCAATGTGATTACGTTTTGTGAACTAAAAGTGTTAAATTAATTTAGAGTATCGTACTCCACTTTTCATTTGTTTGACAGTACGCTGTTTTTCACTCACTATACTAGCGACAATTTTCTATTCAATTCTGGCATTTGCAGACTAATATTTCATAGCTAAAGTTTTAATATTGTGAAATAGTACCTGACATCTCAGTCCTCCTATTTGACACCTGCTGTTTTGCACTGCTGTTTTATAGGAGGCTTTTCGATAACTTATGTATCATCCTCTGCTTTTATTTTGGTACTGACTGTTGTTGGTAATTATTTTGTACAGAGGGTTTATGCTGGGTATGTTCTCATTCAGCAGGTGTTTATTTGTGGCTTCCTTGACAGTTTCACAATTATTACAAGATTAACACATTAACCTCAACGGAATTTCGTAAGGTATTAAAAAATTGATTTCATAGCTAGACCAAAACAAACAGCGTTACTGATGCATAAATAATTAATTTTGTTTATATAATTTTATAGTGATTGAGTGGGGGATATCACGGCAGTCAATAAATGTGTAGGAAAGTAAAGCTTTACAAAAATAATAAGAATCAATGTTAAACACATTTTCAAGAAAAATGTACATGTATGTTTGCTTTTATATATATTAGACCACTTGTCAAGATATTGGGATTAAAAATCTTGGAGATAAAGAAAAATTGATTCCAATAGAATTATTTTAATACAAGGCATATTCGGAAATAATGTATCCTTGTACTGGTGATTTGACATCGTCATCGTTACCAAAACAAGAAACCTCTATAGGAAAAAAAATTGTGAAGGATGATCAAATTTTTCCAAGCAAAGTTTCTTAATCAATCTTGAGTTTCTTTGTTTCTGTGAGTCCAGGAATTATCATGAATCAAGACACTTCCTAGAGTAAGAATGCCACTTCCTAGAGTAAGAATGCCACTTCTTGTGTTTTGGACGGCACACGCAGTTTCTTCAGTGTCTAACAATAGATTTGCATGTTTGTTATTTTGTACGGACTAAACATTTGATAAGCAATCCCTGTCTGTCTCAGACTATGCACATGATCTTTAGAGTTGACATTTAATACTTTATTTGCTTATTTACTGGTCTCCACTCTTCAGGAAGCTTCTGACAGATGTCAAGTAGGACATCTTTATCTCCATCCAGGAATAACATGGCTCACTATCGTCTCATATTCCTCATGTTATCGTATGAGAGAAGTTAATGCACTGCCACATCGTTTGTTGTTGAGTTCGTCTGAGAGACTTTTCGGCATCCCACCGTGAGTACAATTTGAAAATCTTAATCAATCTGATACAATATTATACACACCTTTAAGTGAAATGTATTGAAAATGCAGTGAAAGCAACAAAAAATTGTAAAATGTCTGTTTTCACGAATTTTCGATCGGACACACCAGTTCATCTTTCATTAAAAACGGTCGGCCACTTCATAGTTCGTCATTTGTACGACTTTAATTAAACTTACTGAAAAATATCCTCATCATTTCATTACACGTAACTTTACTTCATACACCTCATAAACCAGGAGAATAATGTCTTCTGATTTGACGTTTCTCGTGATCAAGAAACGAATAAAATACCGTATTTCACATTAGGAGGGGTCGTTCGATTTTATTGAATATATTTAATGCTTAAAACAAGGATGTCAATTGAGTCGCCTAGGTTCTGACGCGGGCAAAATTTGGAGTGTCCGCACCTCTGTTCAGCCACTCTCTACACCTTGGTTGAAAGTTCATGTACAGCAGTCAAAACACTGTATTGGGAGTTGTACAATGTGCAAGGTTTAAGTGTTTTATCAATGAGCTGTTTTCATTTTATTAATATTTTTACAAATAATTATATTATAAATTACTTTATTACAATTAACTTTCATAACACCCACGAGGCAACAAAATATTGTTGCTATCGCGAAATATTTTGAGATTTTATTAAAAGTCGTATTTCTTTGCTGTAGGTAGTCATATTTCGATTGCTTCTGGATTTCGTCGTGTTGAGACTTGCAAGTAAAGTTGAGATTCCTTAGGACAGGTCACTGGACCGACGCTAGATAGTCCAGTGGTTGAGTTGCTACCTTTTAATCTCTGGACAGACATTAGGATACCGCATTTACTCGGTACCCGATGGAACGGTTATACCACCGTGACTCGATCCTCAGAGCCTCGGGTTGTGCCACGAGAAGGTGAGGATGAGAATTGGTAGCAGAGGTTATATACACGTCACCACCCCTTACAATCAGCTTATAGCAGAAGTAAAATTGTACTTGACAATAACATTTTGGAGCAGGTGAATAATTTTACATACCTAGGATGCAATATCTCATATAGTAAAGATGAAAAGGATGTAAATGCAAAAATATCAACAATTTAAAGAATTTTAGTGTTAATAAATTCTATATTCAAGCCACAATTAGGCCAAAAACATTAAAGACTAAAAACATATAAAACACTGGTTCTTCCAAATCTTTTGCATGGTAGCGAAGTATGGACATTCAAAAGAAGGAAATACAGAGACTTAGATCTGCTGAAATGAGATACCTTCGGAGGAATGCAGGATACACACTACTAGATCACAAAAAAATGAATACACCCTAGATTAATTACACATGGAAACTTTAGAAAACAAAATTTCTGATTACAAGTCAAGATGGATGGAACATGCTCATCGAATGGAAGATCACAGAATACCCAAATAAATGTTAAGCTATCAACCTGCAGGAAGTAAAAGACCAGGACTTCCACTCAAAAGACTTTCGGATGGTGTTTCTCTTGAGGCCGAAATAGGTCAACAATTGGCCTAAATTTGTGAGTGTACTATGATGATGGTGATGATGACTAATATTCGTTTTTAAAACTTGGCATTGAAGCTGAAGTTATAATAGAGTATTACCGTATATCAAGGAATATCGATATTACAAAGAGAGTATAAACCTTTACTTTTCAATTTTGAGATAGACAATTTCTAAAACAAAAAGGCAGTATGGAGAGTTGAATCCGAAAACAATGTTTACATTTCCTTTCTAAATTGATAAGACAGTAAATTCCAACCTGGGTAGAATTATTGCTCATAACATCACAAAAAGGTAGTTTTCAAATGAACCATCTTGGAACCCCCTTCGGGCGCCCAAGCAAAACGAGAATATATTATATTTAATCGACAATGGGATATTTTAATTTTAATAAAGTGGTGGAATTTCAGAATGCCAACAATTCTGCACAATACTGAAATATCGACTGACCACAATATTCAAAATCAGCGCAACTACTTGCTTCTGCAACGAGCTTTTCCCTAAATATATAGCTATTTTTATTAAACATAATTTCCATTAATACTTTAAGAATTAATAGTAAAAAATGAAAATATGTAATTGAGTATTAGACAGAGAGTGACGCCAGAAGTACTTGTTATAATTATTTCTCTCTATTTGTTAACAAATTACTTGTTGTCATAATTATTTCTCTCTATATGTTAACAAATTACTTGCTGTTAATTTAAAAGTGTTTCCTGAAATTATAAAATACGCATATATCTATTATTTTCATAAAATCTGTGTAGACGAGAAGTGACATTTAGATTCTATAAAGATGTAGCATATATTATAAGATTTCAGGAAACTTTAAATGAAAATAATCCCGAAATACTATCTGACCATCATAATCATTATCCACATAATGTTCGCTTATTTAGTATACGCTTATGAGTGAATTGTATGCTTGTCTTAAATGTTCGTGTTGTCTCGGAGGTACTGTTATTTAGCTGATATTTATATAGGCAGGCCGTCCCTATCCTTGTGTTCAAATAATTATGCTTATCATAAAAAGTTTAAAGCCCCCTTCAGCAAGGTTGTGTTCCATTAAATTCCTGGTGGTGTAGCGTATACAAATGTCTACAAAAGGAGACGATAAACTAAGATAAAGAAATAAAAAGTTTACATCATATTCCGTATAGCTTTCCTTTGCCGATTGTTATCCAATATTTACAGTACCCTCCCTA
Organism: Diploptera punctata; assembly: GCA_030220185.1. Classification (NCBI taxonomy): domain Eukaryota; kingdom Metazoa; phylum Arthropoda; class Insecta; order Blattodea; family Blaberidae; genus Diploptera; species Diploptera punctata. The sequence goes on along the minus strand of JASPKZ010007696.1, from coordinate 119,744 downwards.
CTGTTTACTTCGTCGTAGTCGTCGTTCTAACATTGAACGCCTTGTTCCCGTGACTGTTTTCATAGGGAAAAAAGTGCCCCTATTTGATATCAATGGCATAGAGCAATATCTAAATGTGAACTGAATATCGCCTACCTAACTACCAATTGTTTACGAATGAATTAAGAAGCCGTGCGCAGAATTAAGATGCGTCAGATTCAGCCAGACTTGATAATAAAATATCCACTGTATACTTGTAACTCTCTAGATGATTACATTGGAAATATGGCAACTTCTAATTGCTATCATCTGTTATGCAATAGGCATATTCCGCTACATAATTGATCTGAGATATAATTTCGAATAACAATAACATTAACACATACTGATGTATCTTAAGATGAAAAGTGTACAGGGTGTCCACAAAGTACTGATACAAAAACAATGTAACTTGCTCGTAAACTATTTGAGATAGAGACATGCGATTTTCTGCACCGTATTCTACATCTCTCAAAGTTTTGTTTACATTTGTTGCAGGTTGTAATTTAAACGACAATGACGACACCATAATAAAGGTCCAATGTGTATGGTGGTATGCTGAGTCTGGTAAATCACCAGTACCCCCATATCCGAACGTTATGGCGGTTAGCATGTCCTGACACAAAGAGAGACCCTTCATCAGAGAACATCATCCTCTGCAGGTACTCACTGTCTTCGTCAATTGCGTTCAGCATGGAATCAGTAAATTCAGCACGCCGAGGGAAGTCAGTTGGCAGCAACGCTTGCGTAATTTGACTTTATAGGCCTGGAGATGTAGCGGTTGATGGTAAATGCAGTTCCCGCGGAGCACGACGAACCGATTTTTGAGGTCTGAGTTGAAATGCAAGTAGCCCAGTGTCGATAGATTCTTGGCTCACACCTGGTCGTCCACTACATGGCAAGTCCATTACACTGCCAGTCGCTCGGCCCATCTAATGATTTGTATGCAGGAACTCTTCCATATTGCCGGTGAAAATTTCGCTGATTTACCAGACTCAACATACCACCACACACATTGGACATTTTCCTGTGGTGTCATCATTGTAGTTTAAATCACAATCTGCAACAAATGTAAACAAAACTATGAGAGATGTAGAATACGTTGCAAAAACACGCATGTCTCTATTTCAGATAGTTTACGAGCTACGTTACATTGTTTTGGTAGCAGGACTTTGTATATACCCTGTAGTTCGCCAAGTTAAGGCACTAGAGCGCTTCTATTGAGCTGTTAAAACATATATCAGTCTAGGCTCAGATTATTGTCCTTCTACCTGCATCTATTAGAGCATTAGGTTGTAAATCTGAAGCTTGGTGGCTTTAAAATCCACTTAACTTACACATTTATCTTTTAAGATATGTTAAATTTAGACAACCAACAACTTTTCTGAAAGTAATAATAATTACTGTTGAATTTTGAATTTCCTCGCAGTGTTACACTTTTTAAATTATACGAAGTCTACGTAGGCTATCACACTTTAATAAGCCCTAAATATAAAATTGATTTCAAATTTAAACAAATTCTTGTTCTTGTTGGAAAGCACTCTTTTGTTTTCTTTTTTTTTTATAATTTAAGTTTTAAAAAAGTTGTCGATTATCAATTATCTAATTATAATTATATAGGGGCCTACTACAAAATACTCCGAAACAACTGATTTTCGTACAATTTAAAACGTATAATGTTAATTTGAGTCTATTCCTCATAGGTTAGTGATCAAAGCTTGTGAGTACAGTTCATGGGATTCCGGAGGTCGATTCCCGGTAAGACCAGACTTTTTATTAAGGAATTATTCCTGTGGTCGCCCATGGTCTGGATTTAGGTTATGTTTAGGTTTACGGACTCTCCTAGTGCTTCATTATTATTCATCCCCTATCATACCATCAAGTCAACGAAACTTCGCTTTCCATGCACCTGAACTTAAGAACTGGGTTACAATTCCGCCGATGCCAAGAAGGAATATTAGAAATGTCATAAAAAACTTGGTGGCAAAAAAAAAAAATCCACTTTTAAATATCTCAACTAATTAAATGAATGGAACGATAGGGCTTAAATTTTTGGCCTGCCTATCAGCTGCTGATCTCACATTCACTTGTGTTAATCATAAAGGAGGTCGATATCATATTCGATACAGTTGTGATATGACGGGTTTTCCAGCCGTTATAACTGGTTTCCTTAACCTAGAGCTGTTTATTGTAGCTATCAAAATATTCCCTGATGCTAGGTGCCAGCCCGTCCCATACATTAGCTGAAATTCCATGAACATGTCTTCTCCCTTGGGACGTCTCATATCTCTGTATCAAGTCATGATGGCTTCTACCGCTTTGCCACGGTACGATGTTCACTCTCTCATTACAGTAAGATATTAACAATTTCCAGATATTTCGCTGTTTAATAATAATAATAATAATAATAATAATAATAATAATAATAATGTGATACATCAAAATTCTTTCATCAGATTTCTGTTTTAAATGTCAGTTGATCAAATTTGTATCTGATATTTCAGTTACCACTGTTTTAAAAGTGAAGATGGAACATATGTTCTTCAAAATATTTTATAACATTTTACCTTGTACAGAACGAATGAGATCTCAGGCAGGAGTTTAATTTTTAAACATTTACATAACGACCTCAACTGTTTATTGTTATAAATTTTGAAATTTTTGACTCGCAGACAGTCAGGCGAAGATACGGTTTAAATATGTAAAATTGTAAGCTTTCACGGTAGGTGTCTTGATTCCTGTTGGGTTTGCCTTTCGGGCTAAATGGCCGTGGTCTGGTTTTCTTAAAACTCAACGTTTCGTCTACTACTGCGGTAGACATCCTCAAGAGTTATACAGCACACAGAATCTCCGGAGAATGCCTACCGCAATAGTAGACGAAATGTTGAGTTTTAAGAAAACCAGACCACGGCTATTTAGCCCGAAAGACAAACCCAACATTTTAAATATTTTAACACCAGCGAAAGTTAGAACCGTTTTACAAGCTGATGATGGAACATATTTTCTCCCGAAAGTGCTTCATATTATTTTATAATATTTTACTTAGTTGAGGACTATCTCAGGTTAAATTTTATTACTTAACTTTTACATAGTTACCTCAACGGTTTTTCGTAATGAATATAAAAATATTGAATGGGTCCCATTCAGACCCTTAAAAAAGAACAGTAATACTTTTTAAATATCTGTGTTATTATACACGATTATACTATTTTGTAGATTCTTAAAAAATTCATTTAGTTTCTAAAGGAATATTTCTAATTTTTAAATTCCATTCGTGATCCAAAAGCACAACTTTTTGTAAATGATAAAAACCTAAAGAATTCCGTATATTCCAATGAGTAAATATTGTACGTACGTATAAATGCAGAATATTTATAAACACTTGCAACGATATTTATTTAGATATAAACACGAATAATAAGGAGAGTCATACATAGAAATGTACCATCATAGAAATATAGAAAATTATTAAACGTTATATCTTGTTAATAATTCTTATAAAGATGAGAATATTTAAATATCTAAAATCATTTTTTCGAACATCAGAATAATAGAGACGAAGAAATGCAATACCCACTTAAACCAGGAACTTCATGTCGCTAACACAGTTCATGTTCGCCTGTCTTCTCAAATTTTCTCTAAGAATCCAAAGATTTAAATTTATAACATTATAATATTGCATGTGTTATTTTATAAGCGTGAAATATGGGAATTGGAATTAAATAATATAAAAAAGAAAGGTATTCCAAAATAGGACCCTGAGGTAATATTCACTACCAGAAATGGGAGTGGAGTAAGTTTCATAACTAAAGGCTCCATGATATATATATATATATATATATATATATATAGAGAGAGAGAGAGAGAGAGAGAGAGTTGTCCAAATATCGCCAGTGTTGTTAAGTCTAGGAGTTTGAAATGGACACATCATGTAGCTCAAATGGGTTATAGTAGAAACGTTTTCAAAAGTATATTGGGAAACCTTTAGGAAACATTCATTAGGAAGGCCTAAAAGTAAGTAGGTGAAGAATCATCAGATGTATATTAGGGAAATTAAATGAATTCAGTTGGCTGAATATATTGACAATAGAACGGCCTCAGTGTTATTTTAAAAATTGAATCTGAAACTAAGTGAAATCCTTAGCAAGTCGAATTTATTGTCAAATTTTCCTGATTTATGTAATATGTCTTCCTTTTGTTAATTAAATCGTATGTCTTCAGTTTCGTTGCGAGAAAACAGCAGGCGCTAGTGTGATTTTTTAAATTTAGGGTTTTAGGTAAACTTCCATTTATAATAGTCAAATGTGGCTGATTTTTGGAAAGTACATGCCGTGATTAATTTAAGTGGTATATAACGAGTTTCGTTTCGAAAAGTACGTATTTACAGCTTCTAGAGCTACTTTTAATTATCACTTAGTATTACAACCACTCCTAAAGGTATGATGTTATTAGCTAACGAACTCGATCCTATGACTTTTAATTTATTGCTACATCCATCCATACTAATTCTGTCCGAGGTCAGGTATATCACTGCAGTCAAAGCATTTTCAGGGAATGCTTTGTAGCTTTACTAGGGAATTATAGGGTGTGGTAGCTTCCCGTTGCTTTCCACACCGGTTAAGGATGATGGTGATGATGATGATGACGATGGTGGTGATAAGGATGATGATGATGGCCAGATGATTTTCGGGAACCGATGGGCCCTAAGCTTCCTGACATTTGTCTTACAGGTGAGGAAAAACCCCGAGAAAAACCACACCCAGGAGCCTGTCCCGACCGGGAATCGAACCCGGGCCCGCTGCGTGACAAGGCAGCACGCTACTTCGAGACCACAGTAGTGGACGATTGCTACATGGCCAGTGTAAAAGTAAAACAAAAATTAATACATGCACGTATAAATAGAGAAACATACAATATATGTAGCCTATATATTTTTTTGTTACGGTCATTTTCGGTGTCTAATAAGTTGTGTCCATAAATATTTGTATTTTTAAACAATTTTTATGAGAACAACCTCAATAGGTACATTCCATCTGAATTTTCTAAAATGAATAAAACATTACTTACATTTGTAAGGAGTTAAGCTAACTTGGTGACAGGTCTTCTTGGTGTTGACAACTGCTCTGAACAGTAAGTTGATAGCTTGCAGTTTTATTAAAGATGTCTAGACCTTGAACTTCAAATTCTACAACTAAATTGTCGCGATTAATGTTTAACTTGCAAGAAGCTGACAAGAGATCTGCGGCCACATTATCAATCTGAGAGAAGGCTCGAATGTTATCAGTAATTTGTAACGTACATCTTATCTGTGAATTAAAACCTTTTTTAACGTTAATGAGAGCAGTGCAAGGTTATCCATCTGTATTGTTACATAGCAATTCAGAAGTGGAGTTATCGAGATTTATGATGGGTTACGAAGAAGTGACGTGTAAATGTGTTGCCAACCACTTTACTCTGATTAAAATCAAGGGCGCTGAGGGGCAATGCCTCAATTGCTACAATCGTTCATGTACACTTGGAGTCAAAAGTAATCTGAATAAAAATTTCACCCATATTTTTACAGTTATATTGCAGTTTATCAGGTAATTTCATTTTAATTATTTATTGATTTAGCCTGGTAAAGTTAAGACCATGTGTTGCCTTTTCTTCCATTCATCAGGACAAACATATATTATATTAAAGTACAAAAATCACAATAATATTACATACTATATGATTAAACGGATAATAAAAAATAAGATCTAATAATGCAATAAAGTTACAGACAAAATTGAAACTAATAAAACATTATATACACAAAGGAAGAACAGGTCGAATACATTGCACATAAAAAACGAAGAAAGTAATAAACTATAACGAATGAATCTATAACATATATAGACCCAGAGAAGACATTAGGTAAAAATATTGCTAAATCTTAATACTATTTTTATTAAATAATGAAAGCAAATTATTAATTGTTAAAAAGTACAATTATTCAGATGTTTTTGCCAGTTTATAAGAAATATTCAGTTTCTTTCTTAAATTGGTTTCTCTAAAACAGTTCAGAGCATATACTCTGTTTTAAAGAAATCAATTAGGATGTGTGAAAATACACTGCAAATAATAATTATTTGAAACCAAAAGAGTCGATAAGTGTTATCTAATATCAGATAATTGTATTGTTTATTAAATCTCACAAACGGTTTCCTATCCAATTCACCTTGGAACTCAACAATTGCGTCTTGAATCTAGAGATTTCAGTCAACTATCTTGGAATCCATTTGGATTAGAAGCTTGCGTCCAATTTTCACATTTGGCATCTCATTTATAAATCAAGCGCCGCAATAAGCATTTCTATAACTTTTTTTTTTAAATTCACTCAGAAGACTGCCTACTAGAATCAATCTTACACTCTATAAAACTATTATCCATAACTTGTTGCTGTATGGCTGTGAAACCTGGAGAATCCTCTCTGTTTTTGTCACAAAAAAATAATGTCCGTATAATACAGAATACGTGTCTAAAATTCACGAGGATTGCAGAGCTGTACAACCTATACTAATTCCGGGCCAAGTTCCTGTTCTACAGTAAACAAACGTGCACAAGATATTACTCCACCGACTCCATCTATTGGGTGAACAGTGGTGCTACTTTTACCTGCTACATGACTAATTTGTTAAAGAACTGTCATCGATAGAAACATTGTTCTTATGTAACATCGTATTTTACGGGAAATAAGACTGAATATAAGGTAAGATGCTACCAATTATTAGGAACTAGCTCCATTTTTTATTTATTTATGACCAAGAAATATGTATGGACCTAACTAATCAGACGTAATCAGACGTATACGCTTTTTCCATGATGTCGACAGTTATCCTATATTTGAAATTTCATTACTAGCAAAATATATGCTCCATCCTAACTCACCTATAAATTCTGATGTTATTTTCACCACATCATCAATGACTAATGTAGGATATTTGTTACTATACTGTTTGAAACATTCAAACCAATTTGTTTTTCAAGTGGTTTCCTTTCCAATGTTTTAAGAAACTTGACAAAAAGCGGCCTTTTTGAAACAACTGAAATGTTAACGTACTCTGCATTGTGCGTCCTTAAGAATAAAACAATGCTTATTTGATCTATTAAAATTGTAATTATATATTTTAATATTCCTCCCATATAACTTATGTAGACATATGCTACATAATATATATTGTATTGTTTTTATTTCCTTTATTTCGAGTGTTAGGGAGCGAACTACATATTCGTACACGCTTAAAGGTAAAACCGTGTATCGACAAATAAAAATGCAGCTATAAATCTGATTTGTTTACATTATTGTGGTGCGTCGTAATAACGACGTTTAAATTTCGCGGGAAAGGTGAGAATGGTTGTCTCCCATTGGTCGGAATTGATTTGCGAGTAACCGACTCGCGAGTCGAAAGACCGATATTTCTGGTTGCGATTCCAGATGTCTCTACCCCCTATTTCAGGAAAGATCTGTGGCCAGTGACTTCTGTGTTTCGAAGTTTCTCGAACCTAAGCCTAGAAATTTCCTCGCCGCCTATATAATATGTGGCGACGACGGAGGCCAGTCAGTTGTGAATTAGCGGCGATTAAACAAGAATATAAGAATTTTATGAGGACCTTTGGTAAAAATAATTAAGGAAAAAGCTAGTGAAGTGTTTTGTGTGGAGTGTAGCATTGTATGATGCAAAAACCTGGACATTACGACGGAATGAGGAAAAGCGACTGGAAGCTTTCTAGATGTGGACATGGAGAAGAATGGAACGTATAAAATGGACAGACAAAATAAAAAATAATGATATGCTAGACAGAGTGGGTGAAGGAAGAACAATGCTGGAACTCATAAAGAAGAGGAAAATAAATTGGATTGGCAACTGGCTAAGAAGAAACTGCCTGCTGACTGATGCTCTAAAAGGAATGGTCAACGGAAAGAAAGTTAGAGGCAGAAAAATAATCAGATAATAGACAATTTTAAAATAAATGGTTTGTATGGAAATACAAAAAGGAAAGCTGAGTTAAGGAAAGAGTGGAAAATGCTTAGTTTGCAGTGAAAGACCTGCTCTTGGGCAGAACACTATGTATGTATATATAGTGAACAACGAGGTAGGACAAAGTGTAGCGAGTGTACTCATCAGATACTGTGAATTAATTGTGAGATAAACATTAAATCAAGTTTAATTGTTAGCACATATTGTGAGTGATTTACTACTGATAATTTATAGAAGTAAACAAATTGGTTTATGAGATCCCAAACGGCATCTTTAAGTCCTCAATTACGCCAAAACTGCCTGAAGACCAAACCCCATCATAGGGTCGGTTTAACCAACAGCGATAACTGTATTACGCCTGTTTAAGCTATGTATTATATATGGGGAAAACTGTCGTAATACAGTTACCTCTGTTGGTGAAACTGACCCTAAGTGCTGCATTATAACTGGAACTTAGAGTATAGCACACATTTCTCCACCTTTCCAATGCTTTAACACATTTTACATAAAGCGGTAATTTTGAAACAACTGAAATCTTAACGAATTATGCATTGCGCGTGCTTAAGAATAAATAAATGCTTATTTAATCTATTAAAATTCTAATTATATATTTTAATATTATCCTACAGCTAGAGCGGTGTGGCTTATTACGTACTGACCCGCTTGAGACACACTCGCCGACAACGGCAATGCGATTTCTGATATCCTGTTGTGGGGTAGTAAGATCTCATTTCATCCCAATCCACATCGACTTCCGGCTGAATACCAATGCCGCTAAATATTCAAGGGTTAAGTGACTATTATACCCTTTACCGATAGTCGCAAAATTATTAGCTGCCAGAGAACTTCAATTGATTCCAGACGCAGCACGGTAGACGATGCTTGTCATCGTCACCTCTTAGTAGCAGTAGATATTTTTAATTAACTCGATCAGGAAATATAATAATAATAATAGTAATAATAATAATAATAATAATAATAATGATAATAATAATAATTATAATAATGATAATGATAATAATGATAATGATAATGATAATAATGATAATGATAATAATGATAATGATAATAATATTTTTTATCTTACCAAAGTTAGATCCATAAGGCTTTCTCTTCCACTTAACCAACACACATTTTCAAAATATAGGTTTACAATATTATATATATATATATATATATATATATATATGTTATAATTAAATGTTTAACATTGAGCAATGCAAGCTTAATATGGTATGATAAGAAAAATAAATGCCTGGACGGGATTCGAACCCGGTCTCTTTAATTTGCTTACTTGTTATAGTCAGCTACTAGATGGCAGTGAAGACAGTGTTCTCGCGACATCTAGTAATAATGGAGAGTATATATAATACATATATAAGAAAAATAAGTGTTTGAACTGGATTCGCCTGGTAGTGTAATAGATATCACGCTGAGGTACAGACTCAGAGATCCGGGTTCGAATCCCGTCCAGGCATTTATTTTTCTTATCATACCATATATATATATATACAATATACAGATTAAATATGTTATCAATATGTAAATTAAACATAGGCTCAATTCTGGATATGCATGATGTTATGCATTACAGGGATTCTCGTCGCCCTAACTCCTTTCAAAAAAACGTTAAACTTAAAATATATAAAACTATTATTCTACCAGTTATATTATATGGATATGTATCGTGGACTATCACTTTAAGGGAGGAAAGAAGATTTCAAGTATTTGAGAATAAAGTTATTAGGAAAATTTTTGGACCAAAGAGAGATGTACAGACAGGTGATTGGAGAAGACTACATAACAATGAACTACATGGTCTTTATAGGAAGCCACATATAATAAGAACAGCTAAGTCTTGTAGACTTCGATGGGCAGGACATGTGACACGTATGGGGAATGAAAGACGTTCATGGAAGGTTCTTGTAGGAAAACCAGAGTGAAAACACCCAGTTGGCACGCCAAGAATGAGATAGGAGAATAGCATTATCCATGATTTGAGGGAAGTAGATTATACAGGGGATGATTAGAAAACATTAACTCAAGATGGGGATGTATGGAGAGCTTATGTCCGCGCGGCCGTGAACCTACGGGTGCAATACAGCACATGAGTTAAGTAGTTATCAAAATAGACAAATAAGGTTATGTAGAATATATACTTATAACTCTTGTTTTTATACTTTACATGCAATAATAATAATAATAATAATAATAATAATAATAATAATAATAATAATAATAATAATAATAAAAGGAGGAGGGTGAGGAGTAACACCTCGTTAAAAAATATAGGTTCAGCTGACCCGACTGATAGTACCTATTATAGTAAGGGTCCCTAGCCAGGGTTGCCGTGAAGATCACAACGGTGGATACAGCAGAGTAGATCTACGGTATGGTGTAGACTGCGGATGAGGCAATGAAGGGAACATCAGACTCTTAGCTGCAGTGAAAGCAACTGGTCTATGGTGGACTCCAGAAAAGTCTCTGGTCCTCCAGGTTAGGGGTTGATGCTATGGGTCAGCTCCTCATACATTGTAGAAAAAAACTGAATGCTAAAAAAACCAAAATACATAGCCTCGGATAGGAGGTGGATAAAGGGGATTCAAGACAACATGAAGAAGAGCAAATATGACAGACGCAGACACACAAGATCAGGAAGTGTGGAAGAAAAAAATGTATATTTTGTTTGAGGATACCTGTGTAAATAACAGACACAATTCTGAATAAAAAAATAATAATTGTAATAAAATTAGATAAGAGCCACAACTTAATAAATGAAATTCTACTGGCAACAGTCGAGATAATCTTAATACATAAAAATGAATGTTTGTTTGTTTGTTCGTACTTTATGCGCGGCCATACCGTTGATCCAATTATGATAGGGCTTCTTGCAACATATTCACGAGATTCCCGGGATGAACATAGCTATAAGAGAGCTGTGATACTCAACTCCTACATCCTTAAAAATCGCCCTTTGTAGTGGAAAACATGAAAAAAGTAGCTCTTGGAACGCTTAAATGGCTTACTCTGCCTAAACCATAACAAATACACAAAATTAATGTACACAGAATTGAATATCTCACGAAGCTCTACAAAAAAGTCCGTGACAGCATATGTTTATCTCTTACGGATAACTCACAATAACCATTTTGTCTTTCACTGATGCCAAGGAGATCGAGACAGGTATGTAGATTCCTGTGTCAGCACGGGGAATCTCGAAACTATTACGATATATATTTATAATTATTTTTCATTTTACTTATTCAACTAATCATAAGAAGTACATTAATTTTTGTCTTTCAGCTCATTTATGTCGAGAAGATCGGGATAAGTAGATTCCCGAGCAAGGCCGGGTAATCAGCACGGAGTATCTAAAAATAAAAATTTATAATAATTTTTCCTATTACTTATTCAACTAAACATAAAAGCAGATTAATTTTCATTTATTTGGGCGTAGTAGCGTACGCCGGGTATTAGCTAGTATTTAAATAAAAATTAAGCAAATATAAATTTAAATTTATGTTAAATACTTTTAATTTCCAGGAGCAATTAAATTTCTATGCAAGGGGATTCCGTTAGCAGGAAGTGGAGAATATTACTATGTGGTCGTTTGTTTAATTTATGATTGTATGATAAATATTGGAAACGAGAGGCTAAAGAAGTAGAATCAAGGTATGAAGAATCCAAAATGGGGGAACTCGGCAGTATACTGTTCGTTATCTTGAAAATGGAGTCATGACAATTTATGGGGGAAAAAAAGAAAAACTGGAGAAATACGTTACATATTCGCTTCATTAAATATGAATCTCAAACATGCAATATGAAGACGATATAATTAGTTCGTCGTTTATTGGCAGATGCGATACTGTTATTCGTAAACGTTTACACTATAATCAGACTTAACCTGCTCCCTGCTTTTACAGTTTACATTAAACTTAGTAAATGTAACAGACAGATCTATATTTGGAAATAGTTTTGTTTATTTTACAGAAAATATATAATTTCATCCTCCTCTTTATATATAAACAAACAAAAGACATTCTTATATTTAAACAATTTTCCGTTTGTTTATATATAAAGAGAATGAAATTATATATTTATAATATTTAAACAGTAGCCCACCGCTGAGGTTTCAAGGTAGCGTGCTGCCTTCTCACGCAGCGGGCCCAGGTTTGAATTCCAGGTCGGGACAGTTTTATGGGTGAGGTTTTTATCGGTGTTTTTCCTCACTTGTAAGACAAAATGTTAGGAAAATTTAAGGCCCAAACGGACGAACGTCATATGGCCATCGCAATCGTCATCATTCATAATCATCTTAGATTAAGCTTAGGATTAAGGACTCTCCCGGCGCACCACTATCATCATCATCAACCATAATATCATCGGGGAAACGTAAACCCGCCTATAAGGCGCCCCAATCTCAGAAGTGGGTTACAATTACACCAATGCCAGGACAAAACACCAGAAATGTCCAAAAAAAAAGGACAACCTGGGACATTAAAAAATATTTAAACAGTTAATAATTTTGGGAATTAAAGAATGAAAACACATTAATTTCAATGTTAACAGAGGCAATATTGAGATGTTGTACTAGAAGGTATATCCAACAGTCAATATTTCATAGGATTTCTTAGCTTAAATAAAGGAACATGTTCAATTAGATAAGAAAATAATAAAGTACAACATTGGAAATATGCACACATTTAATTTAAAAAGTTAATTCAATTCCTCAAAATAATTAAACACAATATTGAAAATATGCACACTCCTAATTTAATAAAGATAAATACATTTCATTAAGATAATACAACCCCCCCCAGGAGCTATCACCTTGACGTTTAGGGGGGGGTTTAGTACCCGATGAACCAGACGACCCTACTGGGGAAGATTGACTTAGGTTAATCTTGCTGGTGGGTAAGAGGCGAGGGGAAATAAGTATAGCTCACAACGAAGGAATGGCGTCTGTATCCATATTGGGCGGCCACATCTTCGTCAAGTCTTCAACGGTCAACAGGGCGACAAGGAATAGCACAGCTAAACTTGTAGGGCTTGAAGAGCGGAAGAAGCAGCCCTCTCTTGGGGGGTGGATACCCAGAGGAGCATGTTTGGAGGCTCAGAGGAAGCAGCCCTTCCACCATCCTTGTCCTGCGAAGCGCTCGTAACGCTTCCAGGAGACATTTATCTTACTGAGAAGATTCATGGTAATCAGCCGGATTGTCATAAAAGGAACCGACCCAAGCAAGATAAAAGGATACGGTTTGGAATAAAGGACATTTTGAAATTAGGAAATTGGAACGTAAGGGGAATAAATACAAAAGAACAATAATTAGAAAGAGAATTAAAGAAAAAAGAAATAAATATAGCAACAATAACAGAAACAAAAAAGAAACTAAAATGAACAAAGGATTTAAAACACTATACTATGTTGTATAACGGAGTAGAACAGACAACAAGAGCGCAGTGTGGAGTAGCAATTTTAATAGATGAAAAATGGAAGAACAAATTGAAAAGCTATGAGTTTATAAATGAAAGAATCCTGATAGCCAGATTTAAAATTGAAAGAGGATATATGATGATAATTGCTGTGTATGCCCCAGAGGAATGTAAGAAAGAAGAATCAAAAATAATTTATAAAACATTACAAACATTAGTTGATAAATATACAAAAGATCATCATTTAATAATAAGTGGAGACTTAAATGCCAGAGTAGGCAATGTCCCTATATCTAATGTAATAGGAAATAATGGAGAAATAACAATAAATGATAATGGACAGGACCTGAGACAGTTTTCAACCTATAATCAATTAAAAATGATGAATACCTATTTCCGAAAAAAGGACATACATAAATATACAAGAAGTGGATATAACTCAAGATCAATAATTGACTATTTAATCGAAAACAACAAGCTTGGAGCCTTGGTAAAAGATGTGAGAGTACATAGAGGCAGCGATATATACTCTGATCACTATCTCGTGATAAGTAAAATAAACATAATAGCTAAATGGCGGAAAAATAACATAAAGAACAAAAGAAACCAAGAAGAAGTATATAAAGTATATTTATTACAAGATCAAAGTATTAGACAATATTATGAAAGTAGAATGAATAAATATATATCAGAGATAGCGACGTCAGAAGATATAAATATTGAATGGGAAAATATATAAAATGTAATACATAAAACAGCACATGAGATATTAGGAAAGAAAAATAGAATAAGAGATAGGATGGGCTTGAGAACTTGGAATGCGAATATACAACATTCAGTGAATGAAAAACAAAAAGCATATCATACATACTTACGACTGAAAACAGAAGAATCTTATGAAGAATATAAAATGAAAAGGAGAATTGCTAAAAGCCCATCAGGAGTCATGGGATAAATTTATAAGCTCAGTAGAACATGATATGTATGGAAGACAAGAAATAGGATATAAATTAGTGAAACATCTAAATCAGACTGAGAAAGATTCTGCGAGATTGAATATAATCCCAGAACAAGAATGGATCCAACATTATGAAAAACTTTGGAAAAAGGAGGAAATTGAAGGAAAAGAGAACAAAGAGGAAGAAATAAAAGGTGAAAATATTGATGTAATAGACATAAATGAATTAGAAATGGCTTTGAAAACTGCTAAGAATAGGAAAGCAACAGGATTAGATAATATAAATATGGAGTTAGTCAAATATAGTGGAATATTGTGTAAACTACGAATACTTCATCTAATTAATATATGTTGGCAGACCTATGGGATTCCAACCACTTGGAAAACAGCAATTGTGAAGAATATATTCAAAAGAGGAGACCGAAGAAATTGCGAGAATTACAGAGGGATTAGCTTAATGAATACTGACTACAAGATATATACGAAAATAATAAATAATAGATTGAGAAACATAAGTAATAATAAATGAAAATCAAAGTGGATTCAGAAAGGGAAGGTCATGTATAGACAATGTCTTTACACTGAAACTACTCATAGAAAAGAGAAGAGAACATAACTTAGAAACTCACATAGGATTTATAGATTTGGATAAGGCCTTCGATCGAGTAAACAGACAAAAATTATGGGAAATATTACGAATGAAAGGATACCCGCTGTGCCTTGTTGAAACAATAAAGAAATTATATGAAGACACAAATATAATTATAGATACCGGATTCAAAAGAACAGATACAATCAAAACAAATACTGGATTACGACAAGGATATAGTTTATCACCCACTTTGTTTAATATATATATATAGACGATATTTTAAAAACATGGAAAGTTTTAGTGAATCCAGGAATAAGAATGGATAATAAAGTGTGCATAAATAATCTTCTATTTGCTGACGATGTAATCATAATACAGAAAAATGAAGACGGATTTACAGAAATCAATGCATGCATTAAATGAAATATCTAAATTACACGATCTAAAGATTTCTGTAAGGAAAACGAAGACCATGGCTTTTAGAGGAAGAGATCCAGTGAGATCCACAATTATTTTAGAAAATCGAAGTATAGAACAGGTGTCTAGTTTCAAATATTTGGGCTGTGATGTTGGCTACAATGTGGAAAGAGATATTAACTCCAAAATAAATACATTTCAGACGGTGTGTGGAACAATACAGAGAACATTCAAAAATAAAATTAGAAAAGAAACCAAGATAAAAATGTATAATGTTATGGCGGTTCCCACAATATTGTATGGATGTGAAACTTGGGCTCCAGTGAAAAAACAGAAGGATAGAATACAGACGGCGGAGATGAGGTTCCTAAGACAAGTAAAAGGATGTACAAGATTTGATAGAATAAGAAATGAGGATATAAGAGACGAATTGAAAGTACAGCCTTTATTGGATAAAGTCACGAATTACAGACAGAAATGGATTGATCACATGGATGGAATGACTAAGGAGAGCTATCCATTGTTAGCAAGAAATTATCAAGCAAGAGGAAGACGTGATGTTGGAAGACCTAGAAGACGTTGGGCTGATGCATTATGAAGTCGGAACGGGCAATTGCCTAATCCCTGGAATGATGATGATGATACAATACTGTAAATATGCATATCTTAATTTTAAAAAAATATATAAATTCAATTTATTTAAATAATAAAGTAGATTACTGGAAATATGAACACTCCTAATTAAAAAAAAAACAAAATTCATTAAATAATGAAATACAACATATGAAATATGAACAGTTCTATGAAAAAAATATTTATTTACTAAAGTAATAAAACACAATATTGGAAATATAGACGCCACTATTTAAAAAATGTAAATTCAATTAATTAATTTTATTCTAAAATGATATTCCCTCTTCTGAAATGTATTTTGTTTGTAATGCATTATTAAACATAAAGATACCCATTCTACCCATCTAACAAAGTGAATCTATAAAATTTTCTATAGTTTGTACGGATTTTACATGATCAATGCTCGATGCTCTGTGGCCCATAACGTGCTGTACATTGTCATATTAACCGGGTAATGCCAGATGAATGAGAAGAAGGGACACAGAAACAAACAAAGAAGTATTGAAATGGATACATCCTAGAAAAGGGAAACGTGGTAGACCAAAGCCAAGTGGATAAAGGGAATTCAAGGCAACGTGAAGAAGAGAAATATGACAAAAACAGACACGCAAGACCGGGAAGTGTGGAAGAAAAAAATAGTATATTTTGGTTGAGGATGCCTGTGTATATAACAGAAACAATCCTGAAATAATATATGTATATTTATTTATTTATATTTATATTTTGTGACAATTTCAATTGAATTTTAATACATAAATAGCAATTTGATTGTGTGGTTCTGGTGGTAAACATTCTGCAATTCCAGCTTCATTCTTATATTCTTGATAGGACTTCTTAAAAACACATTCCATACCTAACAAGTTGCATATTTTAGCACTATAATAACTTGTACACATTGCCCAAATAAATGGAAACCCTTTAGACTTTGCAATTTCCATAGAGCGCTTTACTAGCTTTTTTCCAATCCCCTTCCCCAGAGCATTTTGATGAACTGCTATGACGTGGAGATATAATGAACTGTCAGCTCCTGTAATTTTAAATAAATCAAAACTTTTCTCAACTTGATCAACAAAATTACCTACTTTAGTGTAAGATTCATGAAAAGCATGCAATCCTCTGGAACGTGGTTCTTCGCTGGACTCTGTATCTTTACTAAATACTCCATTGATAGCAATACCTATGATGTCTCCACTAGTTGTTACTGCTGCAATAGATGTTCCTTCTTTCAAGAAGTCGAGAATTTTCATTGCTTCTATTGGACGATCCGGTGGTGCTTGAAATCCTAAATTGACTGGTTCGTACTTATAGAAATTGTTTCTTAGAAACTCTGCTAGTTTGTCGCGATCCACTTCTTCCGCTGAAACAAAGTTGTATTCTTCTTCCATCTGTTTAAAGCAAATATTTATTGTGAGAATAAAAGAACAATGTAATCTGGATACAGATAATGAGAGAGAGAGAGAGAGAGAGAGAGAGAGAGAGAGAGAGAGTCAAACTCAAGTCTGTCAACTAAACGTTAACTCCATAGCGCGACATCTGTGACAACCTAAGTTATCAGTCAACTGTTCATTATATCTATATATTAATTCATGAAAGACAAACTTTGTACCCTTTTTTAAGCAGATTCCGAACACGGAGGAGCGTCATATTTGACATAATTAAAGTTCATATGGAGGAGTGCAGAAGAATACAATTTATGTATATTATGTGTTACAAATAAATTAAATTAAACAAAATATACTAAATTGTCTCCAAGGAATATATGTGTATTACTCATTCATTTGTGTACTCATTCATTTATTTACGTTCATACTGAAAGTGCATTGTTGTAAAAAGAAAATTGTGCAGCAGCAATGTGAATTGACTTACTCTCGCGTATTTATTATTAGTGGTATAAAAAGTAAGTACATTTTATTATTTAAATTAAACCCTGTCTAATTTCAGTAATTTCATTACATATTTTTTATATTTACATATTCACACCTACTTCCATTATGGCTCGATATAGAATATTGACGGGTCGGAGTGAGAGACAAAGAAGAAGGGATATATATTCCCGTACACATAACAATAGGCCAAATTCAAATTTAAATAGTATAAATAGTATACAAATGTCAAATGACGCATTATTGTTTTTAAACATGGCTTAGCCAAATTATAACTACATATTTCCTATGGATCGTATTTTTAAAATAAATCGAAAATTAATGCATAATGACGTACTTGTGATATACTTAAAAATGTAAAGAATTATGGTCGAATTTTGACCGCTGGTGCCACTAGTATACATAATGTAATGGTGTATGAAGGTTTGCAACCCCTAAAATATAAGTACTAATCGTTAACAACATCTGTGTAGGTTTAAATGCCCATTTAAAGAATATGGTATTCGAGGAAAATAGCATTAACTTAATATTCAAGCAATTGTACAATTTAATTTCAGATATAGCCTAGAACTGAGTATTAACATTAAATGTAGGCCTCATACACAGTGTTGTTTGGCTCACGCTACTTATTTTTAGTTTGATTTATGCGAGGATTACGGGATGAAGATAAATATAAATAAGACGAAGGTTATGATTATAGGAAGGAAACCAAGGAAGATAAACATTAGGATTAAATATGAGGCCATTGAGCAAGTGGAGAGCTTCAAATGCTTGGGTTGTACTACCATAGTAACATGAATTTCGACCAAGCAATAAAGCAGAGGATAGCAATGGTAAAAGCAACCTTTAACAAGAAGAGAAGCATTTTCTGCGGATCTCTAGCAAAAGAATTACGGAAGAGGCTAGTGAAATGCTTTGTATGGAGTGTAGCAATGTATGGTGCAGAGACTTGGACATTTCGACGGAATGAAGAAAAGCGACTGGAAGCTTTTGAGATGTGGATGTGAAGACGTATGGGACATACAAAATGGACAAACAAAATAAAAAATAAAGATGTGAAAGACAGAGTGGTTGAAGGAAGAACAATGCTGGAGCTAATAAAGAAGAGGAATATAAATTCAATTCGCCACAGGCTAAGAAGAAACTGCCTGCTGACGGACGCCCTAGAAGGAATGGTCAACGGAAAGAAAGAGGGAAGAAACCACATCAGATAATAGGCAATATTAAATTAAATGGTTTGTATGCGGATACAAAAAGGAAGACTGAGTTAAGCAAAGATTGGAAAATGCTGAGTTTGCAGTAAAACACCTCTTTATGCACTATATGTAGCGGATTTTTCTTAAAATTTTTGTTACACGGTTTTAGGAATCTAGCCTACATGATTATACTAGAAGGTTAATTTAATTTGGCCTAAATACAGTACTAATCAACTTACGTCTAGATAATGGACATTCTCATTTCGTTGCAAAATGAATACCAAGGTAATGGTATATTTTTATGTTTAAAATGTTCGATTAATGTTGATCTAATATGATTGAATTCACCAATTAAGTGTATTTGACGTCAAGATATATTTTCTCATTTGAATAATGATAGCTTTAAAATTCAAAAACCTTTGTTTGCCAAATCTGATTTGCTTCAAGTGGTAGTTGTTGTAATTTCATTTGCAAATAATTATATAATTACTTTGTATGTAGATCTATATCTGCCGCGGTGATCTAAGGGCTATGTTCCTTGTCTATTTTAGGATTTTAGGATTTTTAGGACGAGAAAATTCAAGGCAAAAGTCATCCAGGAGAAACCTTAAGCAGTGGTTCCAGGTCTGAAGATTTACAGTCTTTATTAAAGAACCTCATGACTGAATAAAAAGTTCTCTGAGCTGGATTTAAGCGATCAAAATTTAAACGATCTTCCTCCATCCAGGCGGCTCCGTGGCGCAAGCGGTTAGACGCTCGCCTCTCACCGCTCGGTTTTTCTCGGGGTTTCTCCCGTTTTTCCCTGCCACAAATTTCATTCCACCATTTATTCATACTTTTCTCATTCATTTTCGTTTCATTTCGTTCATTCGCCCCTTCGACGGTGCGTCAGGGATGGTCAACCAACACCCTTGTAGTTGACAGACCTCTATAAATATAGGGGTTTCATCTCGTCGTATTCCTCGACCGATCCTGAGTTGGACACAAGTTGAGGATATTAATTTATTTATATTTTTCCTCGATCCAATTAATACCTAAGTTTCCTACTAGATGTCTCCTCGAGGCGATGTACAAACTACATGTCATTCGCTGACATCTATAGGTAAATAACTAAATTAGTCAATTAAGAACTTTGTTGCAGAAGATGATTCCTCTCCCGATCTAGACAAACGACGATAATCAGGTAGGCCTATAGAAAACAAGTTGCAGAAAATATTATACTTTTAACGTAATATTAGATTTTTATTTCCGGTTGTTGCCGTTTTCCTAGACCTGAACAATTGAAACTGATTTGAAGACAAGGACCGCGAAAGTCTATATAAATTCTTACTTTAACGTTACGTTTGAAAAATAAGAATGAACCGTTGGAATTGTATTCAACATCAAAATATTGAAAATAATGAAAGCGGGACGAACATATTGAAATTCTAGTTTTTATAACAATAATAATAATTATGAAAGAATCACCAATTTCTCCACATAACATTTATTTAAAATGCCTATGACTGAAATATTTTATATACACTTTATTGGTAGGACATTCTTATATTCTTGTTTTAAAATTCAGATAACATTTTTGTAAAACATGTAATATTTTTACAGATTTTTAGATGTTTGCGCGATAGTGCATTTTGTCGTACTTACAGCAATGGCGACCATGATTGAAAGTTCAGTTTCCTACATTTCGGGGTTGACAACCTAAATAACTATACTGTAATAAAAATAACTATACTGTAATATTACATATTACAAACCACGTGTTGGAAATAAAACCACTGCCCCTCTATGTATACTACGTACAATGTATATACAAAAATTATCCAAGATGTAATATATAATATACATTATACGAAACAAATCATTGCATTTTAAGTGAACTGATGTTTAATTGAAACAATATAAAACAAGAAATACATACTAGCCGCCATTGATGTCATGGCCTCCTGTCGTTTCAACTAATAATAAACATTGCCCATACTGTTAACGTTAGTCAATTGTTTACAATGAACGCAAATATTTCTAACAAATATATTATTATTTTACTATTATTTATTATTTTGAAAGAAACATCGCGCAAAAAGTAATGTACAACGCACGTTTGTGAAGTGTTTTACAGAATCTCGGAAATTAAAAACCTTGATATCGCTCGGTTTTTAAACATTTTCATCGATTCTATGAAAACCGCTTCCCGACCTCGCATCGTAATATACTATTTGATACAAATATTTTCTTTACTTACGTAACATAAAGTCAATGTCACGATAAGAACAAAGGCAAGATACCATATTTATGTCTACTTGCTTCCTTTACCTTGCATCAAAATTATATTTTGATGTCTGTATAAGACATATCAAAATTAATTCCCCCTTTTTATTTTGTTTTAAAATACTAGACTCAAGGAATGTTTCTTACTTAAATAGCGACGTATAATTAACATTGGAAACTATCTATGTCATCAGTATGAGAGTAGTTTGCTGAATATGTTGATTACAATAACGTCATAGACAAAACATAAAATGAGGGAGAGAGGCCTTAGAAATTGAGGACACATATACAATCATACATAAGCGCATATATTAAGCAGGAAATTGTTATGGTCTGCTGGATAAAATAATATTTTGAATAATTTTTATACACTATAGAATAATTACCCACCGCTGTGGTCTCGAGGTAACGTGCTGCCTTGCTACACAGCGGGCCCGTTTCGATTCCCGATCGGAACACGCTTCCTGGGTGAGGTATTTCCTCACCTTTAAGACAAGTGTCAGGAACCTTTGAGGCCCAAACGTTCCCCGAACTTCATCTGGCCATAATCATCCACGGTTTGGAAAGCAACGGGGAGCTATCACGCCTACAATTCCCTAGTAAAGCTGCAAAGCATAGCATGGAAATGCCATGATTTAAGTGAAAGATCTGCCCTAGGGCAGAACACTATACATAAAAAAATAGAATAATTGTATTTTTTAGTGATTTTGCTCATTCCAGTCCTTCTGTTCATAGACATGATAAATTCCATGTTAAGCTCATTTATGAATATAATATAAAAATAGACATAATTAGATATCCAAATATTTACATTGTGGCAATTCATTCATACAGCCTCATGTGTAAATCTAAATAAATCCCTATCGGCAATAATAAATCAGATGATATTATAACATCATTAAATGAAGCAGTTACTGGACTTAGGTCATATTTATATTCAAATTGATCAGGGAAGAGAGTGGAACCTGATTATGTAGGAGCAAAGGCCGTATAAAATGATCCAAAGAAGTCAGCATCAATGTAATTAAATTATTAGTTATTAGAGAAGACTGACAACTCAGGTAATGTAACCCTTTCTTTTGTGAAGACGGAAGTGGCTGACACAGCGTAATAACTTACTAATGACAATAATCCTTTGCTCGACAGATTGAGTAGAGATATCTTCTAAGCCTCCAGTTAACTGATTTAGCGGGATAACCATAACCCATTAGCTAATGTACAAGCGGGGGTTTTACCCTGACACAAACATCGTTAGCAAAAAGTGTGGAAACTTGGCAAGTTTCTAGCGTCGGAAGCCTAGGAAAAAACCCAAGCCTAAGAAAAAACCCAAGCCTAGCTAATGTTTGTGACCAGACTGTACGTGAAGCCAGCACGGGGAAAAAACGGTCCAACCTCTGAAGGCGTAAATCGCCAATAATAAATTTGTAACACCCCCGGGATCAAAATAGGAGGGCGCATTAACCAATTATATGTTTCGTTATATGTGCCTAAGCACTGACCTTATGTCCACGTGATCGAGGTAGTGGGAGTAACTAATTTACCTATAGGCGAGAGAGGCTTCTCCTCGTCACTTACTTCTCGTGTATAATTTCATCAAGTCACAAAAAAAACACTTCGTCAAAACAGTTAAATAAATTCACTTCGTATAGACGATCACTTGCAGTGTATAAAAGTTAAGAATAAACTACATTTACCAGAACTTCTTTGCACATTAATTCTGCCCGACGAAGTCCTCGTGGAATCCCGAGATAAGAACCTCAACTCTACCGAATACCAACCGAGCAACCTAAGTTCCCACACATGGAGAACTCCTTCAGTATTCCTAGTGTCACTGAATCCAATCTTTACCTCTTGGCCCAACAATAACCCCTCTCCATATTGGCGCCCAACGTGGGGCAGAATAGGTCGTAAAGTAACACACAAATAGAAATCAACGGCAGAACGACTAAGTCCCACGACCACGAGGCAACCAGGACAGAGAAGATGATGGCAACAAGCAGACAGACAGCAACTGAAGGAAGGGAGCAGTAAGTGACACAACAACAGAATAAGCAATTTTTTTACTTTTTACCTATATAAGAAATCAAAATATTACAGTGATTTAACGGAGAATATATCTGTGTGTATTTATGTTGTTAAGAAGTAGGAATAGAAAGAGGCAGGCAAATAAAGATAAAAAAATGGATAGGAAACACGAAGAGATTAGGGAGAAGGCTTGTGGGCAACTGATTGAAGGAGAGAACGAAATCGCAAGGATGGGAGAGGATAACGAAGATGGCAGAGAGAACTTAGAGCAGAGCACAGGGGAAAATAGTGAAACCAACGCAGGAGCAGAAGCTAGAGGGGAAGTAGAGGACAAGGGAAATCCAAGCACCGACACCATGAAATACATGGAAATGCTAATGTCGAGAATAGAAGAGACGATAGGTAGAAATAGGAAAATGGATTTAGAGGCAATGCAGAGGAATATGAAACGGGAACTTGAAACTTGGAGAGGACAGATGGAGATAAGCAGGGAAAAGGATGTATTTACGTTGAAAGAAACATTAAGGGATGAGATGGGAAAAAATAGAGAGATGCTAGAAGCGAAAATAAATGAATCGTCAGCGTGCGTAGAACTAAAGATAAATAAAATGGAACAAAAACTTATTAAAGACTTAGAGAAAACAGAAAACAGGGTAATAAGTCAAATGAGAACAGAGATGAACAATAGTATAATAACGTTACAAACTAACTTAGGGGAGAAACAGGAGGAATTACAAGGGGAAATAAAACGAGTCGACAAGAATGTGCTCTGTAGGTTGGAGAACGCGGACAAAAGGGTGAATGATATGTGTGTATCTGTACAAAAGCTAGCCGACGAACAAGAAACACTAAAACTCCAAGTAGCTCAGAAAATTGTTGAGCAGGATAAACGCTCAGAAATGATCGAAACAATAGTTGATTCTAGATTTAATGAGTTAGGCACTAATATAGAACAGAAAGTGACTAATGAAATCAGCAAACTAAATGAGGAAATAAGCGTCCTCACAGAGAAAATTAATAGCGGATGTCAAAAAGAGAGGACTCCCGAAAATGAATCACACGCGTCGGATAGTGTTTCTTGGACGACGGCTAACCACAAAGCACGTGCGCATACAGAAGTACTAGGGAACCAGGAGATCGCTAGTAGTTCTGTGGTGCATACTAATGTAAGCGAACCAGATAGTATACACGGGTCAGCACCGTACTACAATTCCTCTTTCATTGATGTCCCATTGCCGGAATATAACGAAAGTGAAACAAACCCCATCCAGTTCATTGAAGAACTGGAAAACTATTTCAAAATTAAATGTATCCCGAAACACTTGTATATGTATATTGTTAAAAAGTGCCTGAAAGGCAACATCTTATGTGGTTCGAGGTTACTTTATCCACTGATGCTCCATACGAGACATTTAAGCAAACATTCCGTAACAAATTTTTTAGTTACGAGAAACAAATGGATATAAAATACGAGATACGCAATGGGACATATGATAAGAGGAAAAACTTGACGTACAGCGAGCATTTTCTGGCCTTGGCTAAAAAAGCCAAACTTATCTCACCGAGTTACCCTGAACCGGAATTTGTACGAACGCTAATCAACCATTATCCGCAGGCAATTAGGCACAGCTTGCTAATCGCGCGCGTTAGCACATACGACCAAATGATAGAAATGCTAACTATCCTGGAAGCGGGCGACAATAGGGGTAATAATCAAAGTGGAAATAGGGAAGGAGGAAATAGCAGGGAAAATACGAGTAGGAACAACTCGAACTCCGGACCTAACCGTTCAGACGAGAGGGGGGCAGCCGCGCCCGACATACGGAAGAACAATGACCACTATCGAGGAGAGGACAGGAGATTTAGTAATATGCAGAGTAACAATAGACAATACAGGAACGAGAATAGGGACAACAATGGTTATGGTAGAGGGTACAAGGATCTCAGGAGGGACCAGAGGGGTAAAGAACCTAGGGTCAACATGATAAACATAGAGAGGAGTGCAGAGGGCCCACGGAACCAGATTTATGGAAATGTAAGGGACCATAGATACATTCCAGCGCGGAGGGGATACGATTATGACCGTACATGCACAAGGCCAGGAAATGAACAACGTACTAATCAGGTATATGTAAGCGAGGACCTGGATAGAAACCCAGCGCGGACACGAGAATGCGAAAACCAAATTGAAAGAGAGGGTCATGGATTGAATCCAAGAGCGGGTATCTATGAACCATATGCGCAGAATGGAGGGGAGGCAAGCTCGAGTACAAACAGCGGCCGACCTTTAAACTAATACCGGATTGCGTTAAAGCAGGGCATACCGCGATCCTTGGCAAACACCACCAACTGTGGACCATAGCGCCCGATGTTACGATCAAAAGTATAAATGTCGAAACAAAACCTATTGAGAATTTGCCTTACGTCTATGTGACAATAAATAAAAAACCACACCTAGCCCTAATAGACACCGGCTGCACGACAAACGTAATAAGTGAATCCTTCTATCACAGCCTGAGTAGGGAAAATTGCAAGATGGCTGCGATACCATTGTCGAATATATCTGCGTCGACAGCCATAGGCAAAAGTAAACAAAGGATTAAGATACAAACGATGATAAGGATAACTATAGAAGGGGTGGATTTTGACATACTATTCATGGTTGTACCAAGGCTTTCCGCCAATATAATATTCTCTACAGAAATGTTTGAAGCGTTTAAATCTGAAATTGATTTCCTTGGCCGAACTTTAACACTTAATTACGATGGGAGTAAGATAATAGCCCCTATAATTGACAATAGCCTTCCAAATGACGCAATGGAGATAGACGAGTTAAATGAGGACGCCTTTTTTATCGAGAAAATAGTAATAAGTAGTGAGCTAGACGAATATGACAGGGCCCCGCAGTATATTAATAGGATGAAAACATTGAGCGCAGTTAATGATGATATAAACGAAGTGGGGGAGATTGAAATAAATGAATTGTACGTCAATTCGGTTAGCAAGTTCGATAAGGAAGCGACGAGGGATAATTTAGGGTATAACGAGGAAAATATCGAGGCCAAGGTACTCGAGAGTGAGGGGCTGAGTGACAGCCAGAGGGAATCTTTGAGGCAACTGCTATTACGCAACATACAAACATTCGATAGGAAAGCTGGAAAGTGCAACTCCTTTATGTACAAGTTCGATATTATTGAACATGAGCCGGTCAGATTGAAGTCTAGAGCCATACCTATAAATATCAAGGAAAGAGCAGATGCCGTAATAGCACAAATGCTCGATCACGGTATCATTGAGGACTCCCGGTCACCATACCTGTCCCACATTAATTGGGTAGCTAAGAAGAACGGAACCCTAAGAATGACCATAGACGCAAGGCAAATCAACACCTATATCGTGCCGGACAACTATCGCATAGAATCGGTTGATATTTCATTGGCAAGAATCAAGCGCGGGAAATTCATATCTACCATTGACTTGTGTGAGAGTTTCCTCCAAGTGCCTTTGGACCCATCGGTTAGAAAGTACACGGCATTCATACACGCGGGCCGTAGTTACCAGTTTTCCCGCTGCCCGTATGGCGTCCGCACATCGTCGAGTGCACTCATAAGGGCACTAAGGTCCATATTCGGTAGCGATATAAGTAAGTCTGTGGTCCAGTTCTGCGATGATCTACTGATCATAACAGAAACTTTCGAGGAGCATCTAGCCGAGATCGACCATATCCTATCTACGCTACGGGAACACGGGATGACAGTGAACCTCGATAAATCAAAATTCATTAGGAAACAAGTGGAATTTTTAGGTTACCTCATTTCTGAAAATGGGATAGGACCCAGCCCTGATAGGGTAAAGTCGATCCTGGCTATTCCTCCCCCGAGAAATGTAAAACAAGTGAGAAGGTTCCTGGGAATTCTTATGTATTACACTAAATTTGTAATAAACTACTCGCGCGAGGTAAGCCCGTTGCGAGAGTTACTAAAGAAGGGAACACGATGGACTTGGAACGAACAGTTACAAGCCACGTTCGACAAGGTCAAGGAGCTATTCGCAAACTGCATTCTACTACAAAAGCCCGACATGTCGCTGCCCTTTCATATTTACACGGATGCGTCACAGAGTGGACTGGGTGCAGTATTAACCCAGGTAGATCCAGATGGTAATATCAATACGATAGCTACCGCGTCCCGGGCGACTACCAACGTAGAGAAACAGGCAATGGTCACGGAGCTGGAGTTGGCGGCTATTTATTTCGCCACCCAGAAATTTCGTTCGTACATTTTCGGACATAAGACCATTGTACATTCGGACCATATCAGCATCGCATTCCTAAATAGGTGCAAGCTGGGTTCGAACAAGACCAGCCGGTATATATCGGAAATTCTCAGTTACGACGTGGAGATCAAATATATCGCCGGAAGCGAAAATGTTTTTGCAGACATGCTGTCACGCCTCAGTCACGTGACTAGTAATCCGGACTACGTCGAAACTCATAATCGCGAGGTGCAGATTATGAGGACAGTCGTCCATGTGAACAAAATGTTATGCAGGGACCTTATGAATATGAAAACACAACAGGAAATGGACCCGGATTTAACAGACCTGAGGAAAAAGGCCAAGGATATCGCCGACGCAAGTGATGCGGACACTTATGGGATGCTCGATGGAATACTTTATAAGAAATGTGGAAGGGCCGAAATTGCCTGGAAAACAGTAGTCCCTAGGCACCTCGAGGAGCCACTCATAAAAGAGTTCCACGCCGCGTTAATTCACGCTGGATGTGAACGCGTTGCATTAAACCTATCGCAATATTTCTACTTTAAGAGACTGCATAAAAAAGTAAGACAGGTTACCGCAACATGTGACCTATGTCAGAAGTGTAAAGGTCTCAATATACGTTTCGACGTTTCTCCACAAAATATAATTAGAAATAAACCTAACAGTCTGGTAACAATCGATACCCACGGACCCATGCCTACTGGAGAACTAGGGTATAGGCATATCTTGGTCGTGGTGGACACGTTTTCCAAATTTACGAAAATATATCCGATGAAAACAGTAACAACACAAGGCTGTTTAAGAAAACTCTTCTATGATTACGAACGCAAATATGGGAAAATCGAGGCAATTTTGGCCGATAACGCATCTGTTTATCGGAGCGCGAAATTCCGAGAAGGATTGAGCAAGAGGGGTACAAAGCTATATCATTGTTCTCTATACATGCCCTCGGGGAACCCTACGGAGAGGATGAATAAGGAGATCACTACGTGCTTAAGGATTTTGTGCCATAAAAGACACTCAAATTGGGTCAGATATATCCCCCACATAGAGCACATGTTGAATCACGCTGTCAATAATGTGACGGGATACGCACCCATTACTTTGATGAAGGGGCTGCAACCGGACAAACTAGTCGCTAACGTACCTGACGCGATCAATATCGATGATGAATCACTTACCGATGAACAAAGATGCGAAAGAGCATTCCATAGGACGCGGACACTTGCGGACAAAAGAAGGAAGCGGACCAAACGCTCTAAGCACGTTTGGCACCCGTCTATCGGCGACAAAGTGCTGGTAAGGAACCACACGCTATCTGACAAATTACGCAAGGCTAACGCAAAAATGGATTTATTATGGAAAGGGCCAGGGCTCATATCCAAACAATTCGGCACACACACGTACGAGGTAAAGTGGGCCGACGCCAGGGACAAGGTTATGGGACGTTACCACTTACAGAAACTCAGGCCATACAAGGAGAAGGCGTGAGCGAACAAAGCCTATCTGGTTCGTAGCAAACTTATGTAATGGTATGGAGAGTGACAGGTGGCGAAGTTTCAAGATCGAGAAAATAAAAATGTGAATAAATTACCACGCGTGTGTTCAGAGTTTGTTTGCGTGTGGGCGTAGTATCGCAAAAACATGTATATAATAATAGTACAGGAGGCCTTTGCGAGTTAACAGACTGTGAAATTAGACACTAATAGTATTAAGGGTAGATAGACGGACAGTGAAAATTGACACTCGAAAAATAGGAGGGAGAGATTTTTACACGTAAGAATGACAACGGAATGGATATATTACGTATGTATGTATGTCTTGCATTGTACTATATTGTATTGTGTGCACAGGTAGGCACTACCGTGATTTTGGGCATGAGATAAATGTCCATGTAAACGCTGAAATTATGCAGTACCCAGGTAAGGAAGTGGTTATATACCGACAGAATTTTGATATAACATACAAAAGGTACAAACATATAAGCTCTATATAATCCCCAAACAAAATTAAAAACAAGACCTGATAAATTATACTTAAATGCATGAACCAGTTTTCACGGGATTCGAACTCA
The DNA here is from genome assembly GCA_030220185.1 of Diploptera punctata. Taxonomy (NCBI): domain Eukaryota; kingdom Metazoa; phylum Arthropoda; class Insecta; order Blattodea; family Blaberidae; genus Diploptera; species Diploptera punctata. Next base: position 89,969 of record JASPKZ010007696.1, on the reverse strand, counting down.
ATACTAGCTGAGATTAGGACATAAATGAAAAGTATTAGTGAAAAGAAAATAAATAAATGTTGTATGGTAAAATACCAAATATAATCAGTAATTAAAATAAATGACACTAATAAAGTGATTAAATAGGCCTAGATTAAAACGCTAATCGCGAGAGGAAAGGGCACAATGACTGCGAAAAAAAAAATAAAGTGAAATGTCGATTTAGATATTAATCGTGATAATACCCCCATATTGATGGATATGATATAATTAATTGAATTAAGGTGAATACATAACACATGCATGTCCACTTTCAGCTAAGATTGAGGGCGATTAATAAATTGTTGATTTGAACTTATCGATAGAGAATGGATCTATATTTTTAAATGTTTTAACCCAATCGCTCGAGCAGAAAGCTGCAGTATCTACTTAATCCAGTAAATGTTAAAATGAGCCCAGATAGGCCATTGTCATTGTTTAATACATATAGGTAATTGAAGAAACTTGTACAACAATCTGAATACGAATAATATCATGATGATTATGATTCTTTTGTCTAAAATAACAATCAGACAGCGTAAACATAGGAGCTAATGAGACAGGGTGAAGCTCAATGCACATTAATTGAAAGGCCGAGTGGCGGTGTGAACCTATAAAGCGTGAGGAATTTATTTGTTGATTATATTTACAGAATTTGTATTCGATGTTAATAATGAGATGAGATGAAGTCATGATCGCTGATGGAAGCGAATGTGACAATTTGTGCGAATTTGTATTCGATGTTAATAATGAGATGAGATGAAGTCATGATCGCTGATGGAAGCGAATGTGACATACTATGCGATTCTGTATTCGAAGGAAATGATTTTGCACGCTTAAGAAAATAACGTCGTTTGGCTGAGCAATGATATAGCCAGCTATGCTTTGGCAAAGTAAATGGGCCGAAATATGTTGAGAATAAAATATTAAGAATCATGAATATTTCATGGATTAATAATCATGATGAATTCGTATCTATGTAATACCTATGGGGAAAAAAAATGATATCAGGGGGTAATACTAGCAATAATAATTGTTTATAACGATAGCACGGCTGCTTAAACGCGATCTTAGTCTTTTGGTCGCAAGCATATGATCCATGTAAATAAGTCTTATTGACTTAATTTAAATTAAATTTAGCAAAACTAAAGTATTATTCGACATATGGTTTGAAGTAGACAAAACTGGTTCATCGCAAATGAATTCCCAAGCTGTAGACGCACATTATAATATAGGTAGATATTAAGGTGTAGATGAAATTGCAAATAAACAGTTACACACGAAGAAGCAATCTATGCTATACTGGTATTCAACTAAACAGTTCCGAATGGTAATTGTATAAGCATGAATGGTTTGAGTAGACCACCAAATTTATATTAAGGGTGTATTTTTTCTTTATGAATATTTATGTATGTCTATATTGCAGAAAGTGAGTCTATTTAACCTCAAAGAACGATCCCAGGTAAAAGGGATACATATCAGTGTTTACAATCTGAACATACTTGACGTGCTGGCAACACTCTCAGGGTTAACGTGCTCTAACCAAAATATTATAGCCATTTTTTCTTTAAAGGCCACTATAGCTATGATACTAGCATTATATTACGCGAGAGGATTATAAACAAATAAAAAAATCCCTTGATTTTTCCATTTGTTTATAGGGCATTTGTGGCAATTCATTCATACAGCCTCATGTGTAAATCTAAATAAATCCCTATCGGCAATAATAAATCAGATGATATTATAACATCATTAAATGAAGCAGTTACTGGACTTAGGTCATATTTATATTCAAATTGATCAGGGAAGAGAGTGGAACCTGATTATGTAGGAGCAAAGGCCGTATAAAATGATCCAAAGAAGTCAGCATCAATGTAATTAAATTATTAGTTATTAGAGAAGACTGACAACTCAGGTAATGTAACCCTTTCTTTTGTGAAGACGGAAGTGGCTGACACAGCGTAATAACTTACTAATGACAATAATCCTTTGCTCGACAGATTGAGTAGAGATATCTTCTAAGCCTCCAGTTAACTGATTTAGCGGGATAACCATAACCCATTAGCTAATGTACAAGCGGGGGTTTTACCCTGACACAAAACATCGTTAGCAAAAAGTGTGGGAACTTGGCAAGTTTCTAGCGTCGGAAGCCTAGGAAAAAACCCAAGCCTAAGAAAAAACCCAAGCCTAGCTAATGTTTGTGACCAGACTGTACGTGAAGCCAGCACGGGGAAAAAACGGTCCAACCTCTGAAGGCGTAAATCGCCAATAATAAATTTGTAACACCCCCGGGATCAAAATAGGAGGGCGCATTAACCAATTATATGTTTCGTTATATGTGCCTAAGCACTGACCTTATGTCCACGTGATCGAGGTAGTGGGAGTAACTAATTTACCTATAGGCGAGAGAGGCTTCTCCTCGTCACTTACTTCTCGTGTATAATTTCATCAAGTCACAAAAAAAAAACACTTCGTCAAAACAGTTAAATAAATTCACTTCGTATAGACGATCACTTGCAGTGTATAAAAGTTAAGAATAAACTACATTTACCAGAACTTCTTTGCACATTAATTCTGCCCGACGAAGTCCTCGTGGAATCCCGAGATAAGAACCTCAACTCTACCGAATACCAACCGAGCAACCTAAGTTCTCACACATGGAGAACTCCTTCAGTATTCCTAGTGTCACTGAATCCAATCTTTACCTCTTGGCCCAACAATAACCCCTCTCCAACATTTATTCACGAAAAATTGGCGGCTCAACTGCACGTGTACTAGCGCTTGATTTTTCAGTTATACTGTTGTAAACTATAGCTCTTCTTCTGTATTTACTAACATTATCTAATATTTTAAACTTTTTCAAACAATTTTTATAACATTATTAGACAATTTTGAAGTATTTATTTAAATACGCAAATCACAATATTATGACACTGTCAGACAATATTGCGATGCTAACTGCTATTTTCTCCACAGAGTATATTGCTTAGTCTATGATTTTTCTATCGCTATTTTGGGTTATCACTGGTTGGATCAGCGTTAGGGAGTGATAAGTAAGTGTATACCCATTTTTAATAAACGTTTGGTAATTTTAATATCATTAATATATTTTTTCAACATAGATTTGGGGATTTATTGCAAATATTGGTCATTCAAATTTCATAGCGACGGGTAATAATAGAGGATGATAATCGATGTGTGGTGCGATTGTGGGTTATCACTGGCTTTGTAAACTCTGGCACATGTGCACTGTTGTTCTATAGCACTTTGAAAATATTTCACGCTAGTTTAAGTGCAGTTTTTCCAAAACTGGCCAAAATTGATATGAGATTTTAGCTTATTTAAATACTTTTTGCTTTACTTATTATTTTATAAGAATAATACTGTATCAATGTATGTAATTATTAATTTTTAAAACATAAACACAGGTTCACATTATTTTTATGTTTTTTTTAGTTATTTGTATTTTTTTGTAGTGGAGATCATATTACTTTTAATAAACTTCCCCGTCAGTTGCTGCCTATATAGAGAAATGAAACTAAGGCCGGTATTCTTGAAACCAACTCTCCTCTCGAAGTGAGTGGCATGTGAGTGGCTCCGCCTTCCTATGACGTCGAGAGTATTCTTGAAACCAACTCTCGTCTCTCGACTCTCGTTTTGGCCACGCCTTACTCACTTTTAAATGTCAAATTCATAAGTCGGCAGTATACCTGTCTTTCGCTTTGTTCTGCTCCACAGTAGAAATGGCGGAATTCCAAAAGTGAATAATCTTTTGGGTTTGGAGGCACAGAAGTTAATAGAAGATGTGGAAATTGAACAAAATCTACGGGATCAAGCGAATCGCCGTCGCCGCCTGTACTTTCAGGATATTCCCCGATATACAGGTAAGTCATGTAATATATGCTGTATGATTCATTATATTTTAACTTTTTCAATATGCATCGTGAGACTTCTTAAAATCTAGTGTTGTTTATTACAAACGTGTATGGAAATACTATATAAACCGATTACAAATAATTCATGTAGAGAAATAAAATATCACTCTCGTGTATAATCATTAACATGATCGTTTTTTTGTTTGTATATTACACGCAAAAAAGTGAAATTTTTATTAACTCCGGTCACATAACGAACAAAATTGGATAATAATTAGTAATTCAATAGTACGATATATATGTGTATGTATATATATATAATATAAGGAAAATGCAAATAATGAAACATCTTCATTCAAACTACTGTAGTAGAAATTAATAAAACAATATTTCTATTAATTTTTTAATACTTAACATTATTATTATTTAATTTAAAGAAATTAACTTCATTTCGTGTGTTTTTGTTGGGACAAGTTAGTATACGCATGATTAGTTTATTGAATAATATGCAAGCAATTTATTTTGTTAGGTTAGGAAGAGTGTAATGGGTGTATGTCAGTTTCTCATAAACTGTTTGGGAATTTATTAAGAAGGTTAGTTATTTCGATTTCACATTTATATCCTGCCACCTGGTGAAGGTTACATTAAACATTCGCGCATGTGCAGTGCGATTCTGTAGAACTTATTCATTGAATAGATGAGAGTCAAATACTAAAGTTTACCCATAATTTGCTTCACTCTTTAAATTATGCACATGAAAGATTATCTGATAATGCTTAATTTAATTTTATGCTAAATTCCTCGATTCAGGAACAAATACTTAATCAAGGTGTGGCCAGACAAATATTAAATTTATTATGGCATAAATATTGTGTCATACCAATTGTGAATTTATTCAATTTGTTTATTAATTCTATTCACAGGAAGTATGCAGCTTGTAGTGGCAGACCTCCCTGGCATCAGCCAAAGTACTGTGTCACCTGTCATCAGAAAAGTATCCACCTCTATTGCAGAATTGAAACTACAATTTATAACATTCCCTAATGGAGATGAGGTTCGTCATCTCCATTATGAATTTCATAGAATTGCTTGTTTCCGTGGTGTAGTTGGATTCATCGATGGCACGCATATAAAAATAAGGAATCCTGGAGGAGAATATCCCGAAATCTTCAGAAATAGCTTGGGCGTATTCTCCTTCAACTGTCAGGTATGTACAAAAACTAGTTAAGCAAGTATTTTGTGTGTTATTATTATTATTTTATTTCACTCCCTCTCTCCAAGCGCAACAGGCCTAGAAGGCCCTTATGCTCTTTAATTGACATCATTAGAGTTGTAATTCAAAACTGATAATGAAAGATCCAACTAATTTTTTTTTAGAAGCTTTATTTTTAGAGTTCAGGTTCTTCTACGTGTCGTAAATCTACGACATGTGATCCATGGCTTAAGTTGCCTTGATCAGTATTGTAAGAAAATTGAAATAAAGCCATTAGTTGCACTGTCTTAAATATATAGCACATAAAAGCAGACCTCCAAGCAGCATCTGTGAACCATTTTAGGTGAATACTTGATTTATGATGCTTTTTACCTAAATAATTTGTGCCAAGTAGGAGATTTTGTAGACCAATATCAGTGAGAAACATTTTGAAAATGTATTGTGTTAATATTGTTCTAGATTACTACCTCATACCATTTATCCCATAACATAACATAGATTTTTGCATAAATAACAAATAAAATATAACCATATTTTAATTTTTTTCATGTTTTTATTAAATTTACACTTTCCAAACCTTAATTTTTCTTCCTTAATTAATCTAGGTTGGAAAGTGTTAATTTAATAAAAACTTCAAAGTATGAAGCTTTACCGTTCAAAAGTAATGTATAAATTCTCAATAAAAGTACTTCTGAATAAAAGATTCCAATTGGCATGTTGGTATTGATGGTCTTCGGACGAACGAGAATTGTATAAGTAGAAAGAAATGTTGACATTCTTATCGGTGCTCAGATGGTGTAATTGGTATTGTACTAATGTACAGAATCAGAGATCCAGGGTTCAAGTCACAATTCAAGCATTATTTTTTCTTTCTTTATTAAGGTACAAGTAAATTTACGGAAAAACTGCACTTAAACTAGCATGAAATATTTTCAAAGTCCTATAGAATAACAGTGTGCATGCGCCAGAGTTTGAGAGCCACCAATAACCCACAATCGAACCATATTGATTATCATCCTCGATTACAATCCATCGCTATGAAATTTAAATGACCAATATTTGCAATAAATCCCCAAATCTATGTTAAAAAGATATATTAATAATATTAAAATTACCAAACGTTTATTAAAAATGGGTGTACACTTACTTATCGCTCCCTAATGCTGATCCAACCAGCGATAACCCAAAACAGCGATAGAAAAATCATAGACTAAGTAATATACTCTGTGGAGAAAATAGCAGTTAGCATCACAATATTTCTAACAGTGTCATAAAATTGTGATTTGCACATTTAAATAAATACTTCGAAACTGTCTAATAATGTTATAAAAATTGTTTGAAAAAGTTTAAAATATTAGGAAATACAAAATAAGTGCTATAGTTTACAATAATATAACTGAAAAATCAAGCGCTAGTAAAAGTGCAGTTGAGCCAAATTTACTTCCAATAAAACAATTGACGAAACCATCACAATTTTAACGCAATGACAAAACTGAAGTGCTTGTAATGGCTATGAATAAAAAATGAATAGTTTTTCGTCAGGAACGGCATAGTTTATAGTAAGAATTTTGAATATGAAAAATTGAATATATATATATATATATAATCAATTGAGTTGGTGTTTACTTGATGAAAATCCATATTAATTAATTAAATAAAAATAAAACTTAGTTTCATTCAATTTTCATATTTATTAAGATATAATTCAGTGACAGCTGTTTCGGTACATGTCTGAAGAAGGTACAGTGTACCGAAACAGCTGTCACTGAATTATATCTTAATAAATATGAAAATCGAATAAAACTAAGTTTTACTTTTATTTATTTAATATATATATATATATATATATATTTATTATTTATTGCATTGAGAGTAGCTTTTTATATCTTGGATTTTTTTTTAATTTTCAGGCCATTGTGAACTTCACTATGGAATTCATAAACATCGTTACAGGCTGGCCAGGATCTGCACACGACAGTCGTATGTTCAAAAGTAGCATGATCTGTGGCCAATTTGAAGAAGGAGAAGTGTCTGGCATTCTCCTGGAAGACAGTGGGTATGCGTGCCATCATATTTTAATGACACCTCTCCTCAACCCACAAACACGAGCTGATTTCAATTATAACTCAAACTTGAAACGACGACGACTGTTATAGTTGCAACAACTGTGTTACACAATATAGCGAGGAGGGCAAACGATGCCGAAATAGAGGATCTGCCACCAATAATGCTATTCCAGTTGTGAATGATGTTTATGATTTGCCAAATGGATTGACAGCCAGAAGGGCTCTAATAGATGTCCACTTTTAATAATAAGTAAGGTGAATACCGAGTCATCCTTCCTCATAACTGGTGTTCTATTTGAAGTAGTTTTGATATTTCACGTATACCATCGTCAGCTTTTCCAGACTGTTGAAATTTAAGTTGTCAGCTCTGGACATCGAGGGAACGACAATGTTAATTTCAACATTCTGGAAAAGCTGACGATGGTATACTTTATATACAGACACTAGTTCAAATAGAACACAACAAGTTATGAGGTAGAATAACTCCGGATTTACCTTATTTGTTATTAAGAAGGACCTAATAGAGTTACTTACTTCCCATTGTATTTTTACTTGTAATTTTAGGATTGTGATTGGACAAAATTATATGAACACTTTCTTTTCACTACACTATCATGTATTGTGCATTTTTTTTGTCTTCTATACTTCCTCTGCTGTAAGGCTGTGAACATATTTGTGTTGTGTATATAGACCATTATGTGTTAAAAATGCAGATTTCCTCGTCTAAATTGTTGGTGCATCTGTAACACTATATCATTTTGTCTAATCTTAAATTTTATTTGTTCTAATGTGTAATTTAAATAGGGCCCTATTCCATGTGACATATCAGCTATAAACTTTGTAATTGTCCTTTAAGTCACTAACGCTATCATTTATTGGATAACATAAGTTAAAATGCGTGCACATTTATTCACATTTCTGGTATAGCCAATTGTGAACATGTTTATTTAATTCAGTTTGTTTGTTTTATGTCCCGCACCATAGCTGAATGGTTAAGGCAAGATGCTTTGTCAGAGAGTTACCGGACTTGCGCTGGTTCGGGTCTCCATGGGGGAAAACATTTTTTCTTGTGATTTTGGCCAGTATTGGGCCATTGCTCACTCAGCATCATGAGGCATTTGGGTAGCTACAATAAGTAGCGGCTCCAAGTTCAGAAAATCAGCTATAATGACTGGGGGACCTGACATGCTGACCACATATCAATCCTACACTGGGTGAATGATCTTCTATCTCTGTGATCAACTCATGTGGAAGTGAGTCCAACAGCCAGCTAGTAGGCCAAGAGCCTTCTAGGCCTTTCAAGCCATGGGTTTTTTTTATTATTTTATATTCCGTTAAGTGAGTCAAATAAGTTATTACATGTTACCTCATAAAACTCCGTGATCTTCACAGGACTGGTTTCTGAAGCTATTGCTTGTATCATCAGCCAAGATTCCATTAACTCTATAGTCTGAGTTCTGGTTGACGATAGAGGAAATAACTTCAGAAACCGGTCCTGTGAGAATCACCCAGTTTTATGAGGTGAGATGTAATAATTTGACTTACTTAATTTATTTGCCTGATAATGTAAATTCCCATCATAAAATTTCATTAAAGTAATTTAGATTTGATTAAGTAGGTAGATCCTTGGCAAGCTTTATTGTTTTGTTATCTTGTTTTCCGTAAGTTGGGTATGGAAACTTAAAAGCCTTATGATCCATCCATCCATAGTAATTCTGCCCAAGGGTAGGTATTTCACTGCAATCATAGCATTTTCATGCTATGATTTGCTAGGTAATTATAGGTGTGGTAGCTTCCCGTTGCTTTCTTTCCACATCGGTGAAGGATGATGATGATGACCGGACCGGATGATATTTGGGGACTGTTGGTCCCTAAGCTTTCTGACATTTGTCTTACAGGTGAGGAAAACCCCAAAAAAACCTCTCCCAGGAGCTTGTCCCGACCAGGAATTGGACCCACTGCATGACAAGGCAGCACGCTACCTCGAGACCACAGTGGTGGACACGATGAGGTATTATATTCTAAAAAATGTGTAAATAGTAATGTTTCACAATAATATATAAGGTATTAGTGTTACAAATTTGTGTGTTTATGTACATTGATAGCTGTGTAATGTTCATGTATGTAAATCCATATTGATTCTTGTATATAATTGTTATGAGTAATTATGAATGCTGATAATAATAAAAAGCAATGTTTTCAAATGAAACATATTTTGTATTTATTTCAGGTGTCATACATATTAATTCCACAATAAAATATAAGTATGGACTGTTCTTTAATTTCATTTTCCTGCATTGTCCAAGTACTAGAATTCACTTCTGTTTCTTTTATCATGACATACAAAACTCATGTCCACCAAAAACAGATGTTTATTTCCAATATGCAGTTCCCTAAGATTCATCCAAATATCCTCCCATCTAAACCTTCCTAATGGTATTTTCTCAATAAAATAAATACATTTGTCGCTATAAGTTTTATAAGTTTGTTATGGGTTGATCATGTAGATTGAATAGACAGTAGAAGAAATTTTTACTGGATTAAGTTCGTTGAGGAAAAGGTTCAGTGGAGGGCTTTAGTGAATGTGCCATTTATCTTATGTATTTCATAAAGCCCTAGAGCTTGCAATATAAGTAGTAAAACCAATCAGCTATTCAAGGGGACATATTTGAAAAAAATCATGTTGACGTGAGGATGAGGTAAAACAGTAAACTGAAATGAAGTTTCATGCAATGACTACATATTTTAAAGATGGTTGTTTATATAAATGCCCTTATAGGACTGTAGGGCAAAGTAAGTGGGCATATATATAATACATATAATGTCCCATTTTTTGTTTTGATATAAATTTTAGAATAACACTGATAGAGTATCAAAGTTTATAAATTATGACTATAGTCTTGTATCAGGAGAAGCATTAATGACCATAAGGAGAAGAGACAATACTAATAATTTACATAACATGGTGATTAAAGATTTGTGGTGAATTACAGCAATAATTAATACATAGTTACTTAACAGTGTTTCTATAAACGGAAAAACTGCACTTAAACTAGCGTGGAATATTTTCAAAGTCCAATAGAACAACAGTGCGCATATGTCAGGTTTTATATAGCCAGCGATAACCCACAATCTAACCACATATCGATTATCATCCTCGATTACTATATGTCGCTGTGAAATTTAAATTACTAATATTTGCAATATTAAGAGAAAATAGCATCATAATATTGTCTACCAGTGTCATAATATTGTGATTTGCATATTTAAATAAATACTTCAAAATTGTCTAATAATGTTATAAAAATTGTTTGAAAAAGTTTAAAGCATTAAATAATGTTAGTTAATACAGAAGAAGAGTTTACGACAATATAAATGAAAAATCAAGCGCTAGTAGAAGTGCAGTTGAGCCCTATACCATATGTATATTTTTTACCATAATCTCAACCTTGAGGTTAAGGAAAATAAAATGCACCATCAAAAATTGATTAATAACTTTGTATTTATTTGATGTATTTACATAACGTGGTGATGGTAATTTCTTACCATGTTCTTAAAATATTATCTTCATAGTGTAATTTTGATAATGGTTTTCTATTAACAATTACAACAATAAATTAATACATAGTTACCTATCAATGATTTTATAAACCATAATAATAAATTATTATTTTGCTACAATTTCGACTTTTAAGGTTAGGCCTACAAAATTATTAGGACCTATAGTATTACCTGTTATGCATAAAGGTATACCTATTATCCATAAAGATAACATAATAAAATAAAATAGACCATCTCAAATGGATCACTAATACTGTTTTTAATTTGATATAAAATAGATCACGTATATTATATTAATTTGGTTTGTTGATATCCCATAACGTACATATAACGTACGCTTTTCTCCATCACAATACACATGTATAAAATATAAAAGCTGTGGAATGTTACAATTTGACCTTTTATACTTTTCTTACTATATTTATCAATAATATAAGCCTATTCAGATAACTAATTTTATAAGGGATAACTGGGCAATATATATTTTTTACTTTCATTGTTGGACATTTCTATATGTAGGAAATCCTAATTTTGCCATGAATACGTTTTGATTACACACATATATTGTATGTTTAACCTCAATCAGATTCTATTTCCTCATTTTTGTAATAAGTTTAATTTATTTTAGGCAAACAATCACATTCCCATAACCTATACAATTGCAGACGATTTTTAAAAGACGCCATATTTCACAATATCATATGGATTATTTCTCTATGCATTTTTAAAATCATTGCCAACATACGCATTTTTCCATCTCGCCTGAGATAGAGATAAGATCGGATAAGATGGTTTCAAGAAAACCATCTCTCACTCTCGTGGTCAGACTCAACTTACGAAAGTGAGAGAGGTGGGGGAGAGGAGAGTTGGTTTCAAGAATACCGGCCTAAAATTAACAACAGAGTTGCCCCAATGAACAAATGGATTGAGTATGACACGTAAATAATAAATATAACATGAATTAAAAAAGTCCTTCAATATTACATCACTAAGTTTTACGTAATTTATCATATACTGTAATTAATAACCTCATTGCATTCTATATGATACATGAGAGGTTTATTTTCTCACTCTGTAAACAAGTTAAGATCACTACGATTGGCATTATTATTTTAGTTTCAAAATTAATATTATTTCGCGATCAAAAAATATGTTAAGCAAATAAAATAAATAAAATTGTATTTGCATTTCAGAACCCAAGAGAATATGAAAGTACACTTTGTACTGATATTAGAAACAACCTTATTATATATAAATAATAGTTTTAAAAACTAAAACAGCACGCTTTATTAGAAAACCGAAAAAATGAAATATAATTTTAATTTCCAACACGCTTGGATTAAATTTAAAGTGGTAAAAAAAAATCATCTCCAACACATATAGAATAAAACTAGAATTATCAACAAAAAGAAAATAATTTTACCATCAAAAGCATGGGGTGCTCTATATCAATTAATAGATTTGATAATAAACAGATATTGGTAAACGTAAAGTCTCTAAGAAGAACATGTAAAAATCATAAAAAGCACCCCAATCTTTTGATGGTAAAATTATTTTCTTTTTGTTGATAATTCTAGTTTTATTCTATATGTGTTGGAGATGATTTTTTTGTTGACCACTTTAAATTTAATCCAAGCGTGTTGGAAATTAAAATTATTTTTCATCTTTTCTGTTTTCTAATAAAGCGTGCTGTTTTAGTTTTTAAAACTATTATTTATTTTTTATTGTTTAGTTTTAATATTTTACAGAATAAGATAAGAATGTAGATATCTTTAAATTCCATACTACTGTAGTATGAGCTAAGTATTACGCATCTAAAAAAAATCCTCCCCAGCCGGATTCGAACCAGCGACCAATGGATTATTGAAATTATATACCACTAGTTCACTGCTCTACCAACTGAACTCTTACAACGATTGACTAAAAAGTCGACAAGTCCGTAACCTATTATACCAGTTTCAATTTTTTTTTATTTTCTGATGATTCTGGCCAGGAATTTAGAGATAAAATATGAAATTATTGTAGTGTCCTTTACAAGTATACAAGTATACAAGTATACAAAGTTTCAAGTCTATCCTATGTGTCTAAGTGGGTGAAAATCGTGTTCAAAGATTCCGTTACATAAATACAAAGACACTCTTTTTGATTTTCTGATGATTCTGGCCAGGTTTTTAGAAAATGAATATGAAATTATTGTATTGTCACGGGTCCATTACAAGTATACAAAATTTCAAGTCCTTTATTGCTGTAAGAACTCTGTAACATTTGGTGACATTTTTCATCTGTAATGTAAGGTAGAATGTTGGGGGGGAAAAAAAAACTTTAGAATACTTCATTCAATTAACGGATGGACGGATGGACGGACGGACGGACGGATAGATAGATACAGGTCAAGCTAATATAAAGCGTGTAATAATATGTATGTAACTTACGTTTGTTCAAGTGCACTGGCTCCGTAATATTCCTAAGTTCTTAATTGGAATTAAGATTTCCTTGTTACTTTTGATTTGAATAGCTTAATTCCAAACTGAGTTATAGTTATTGTTCACAAAATTATCATGTATTAATGGAAACGATAAAGAATTATCTACAATAATCTGAAGCACTTAATTATCCAATATCTTATCTTCCAACCTTCATGTTTTATAAAACTTGTCATTTAAACTTCATGGTAAAATTCCATTAAGGTACTAGTTTGTGATACTGTTTCTCATATCACACAAATTATAATAAATAACGACGCTTATAGCTATATTTCATTTATTTATGTAGAGAATTTTTTTCTTAGAGGAATGATAGAAAGGAATATAATTAAATTATTAATTAAATAAAAATAAATGTAATTAATAAATGTGGATTTTCATCAAGTAAACACCAACTCAATTGATTATATAATTATCTTAATTAATACAACCATAAGCAGAAGGTGATAGCTATTATAAATATATGAATTCATTTGTGTACATGGTGTAAAAAACAAGGATGGATGGGATATATATATATATATATATATATATATATATATAGAGAGAGAGAGAGAGAGAGAGAGAGAGAGCGAGAGAGAAAGAGAAAGAGAGTAAATACAAGCCTTTTGAATGAACAAAGATATAAAGTAAGTTTACTCTATGATGAGAGTATAAAATATCTTTTTCAAACAAGATTAAAACAAAGACTTAATTTAAATATAAATAAACCGGCAGTAGAACTGTATCATTAATTAAAGGAAAGTATACATTCAGCAGCTTTAGAAGCACTTTGGACCGAAAATCTAGAATTAAAAAGAAATAATGATTGATTTAATCACGATATTAAAAACAATTAGGAGAGAGAAAAAAAAAAGAAAGCAGGGATGAAATGTTTATCAGATCATTCAACAACATCTCGAAATTAATCGGTCAACTTGAAACATAAAACATAGGCGTCAGTGAGAAGAGCAAAAATTAATACTGGAATAATATAAGCTCGAATATAAAGAACAAAACAAGAAGAGATACTAGATTGAAGTCTTGTAAAACATTGGTAGTTCCTGCATTACTTTATGGATGTGAAATTTGGACAATGACCAATAAATTACAAAGTAGAATACAAAACGTAGAAATGAACTTCTTTAGAAGAACAAAAGGCTGCACAAGATTTGATCGGATAAAGAATGAAGATATAAGAACAGAGTTTCATATATATCCATCGAATTATAAAATCAAAGAACATAGGGATATATATGGATTAAACATATAGAAAGAATGAATGTAACAAGGTTCCCAAAAGCAGCATTTAACTACAAGTCAAGAGATCCAAGGAATGTAGGAAGGCCAGTGAAAAAAATGGACAGAACAACTGTGAGGCGGAACAGGTAATTTACCTAGCCCGTGAAGTGAAGAAGGAGAAGAAGAAGATATAGATCATTCGATTGGGTATGCTAGATCCAAAGAAGCTTGGAAAACATTACAAAAGGCAGGAAATCAGAAAGATAGAAGATTAATGTTCAGTTAATTAGACCATCAGAATGGATGCAACGTTATAAAGGTTTACTTCAAGAAAATATAAATGAGTTTCAACTTCAAGATACGGATGTAGAATATAAATTTGCACTCCAGAGATAACAGAAGATGAAGTAAAAATAGATTTAAAAGAGGCAAAAATGGGAGAGCAGGAGAGCACCACGACCAGGAAATATTCAGACCGAACTCCTAAAACATGGAAGAGATGTTTAGTAATCTTTACAAAACTGTTTAATAAAGTTGAAATTTGAGACGATATCCCAGTCGAGTGTAATTTATCGTGTATTACTCCTGTTTTTAAAAATGACGATAAGAGCGTGCGTTTCAATTATGGAGGTATATGTGTTTTACCTTCAACAGCTAAGATACTTACTTACTCACTGGCACTATCGAACCCGTAGGTTCATGGCCGCACGGACATAAGCTCTCCATACATCCCTATCCTGAGCTAATGCTTTCCAATCATTCCCTGTATAATCTACTTCCCTCAAATCATAGTTAATGTTATTCTCCCACCTCATTTTCGGTCTACCAACTGGGCGTTTTCCCTCTGGCTTTCCTACAAAAAGCTTCCATACAAGTCTTTCATTTCCCATACGTGCAACATGTCCTGCCCATCGCAGTCTACGAGACGTAACTGTTCTTATTATATCCGGCTTCCTATAAAGACCATGTAGTTCATTGTTATGAAGTCTTCTCCATTCACCTGTCTGTTCATCTATCTTTGGTCCAAAAATTTTCCTAAGTACTTTATTCTCAAATACTTGTAATCTCCTTTCCTCTCTTAAAGTAAGAGTCCATGTTTCGCACCCATATAATACAGGGCAAGTCAAAATGTTGTGCAGGTTTTCAGAAATTTATTATGTGAAATGTAATGAACATATAATATTGTGAGACATATTGTATGAAAGGTAAACTCTCAAAGTTTTTTTTTAAATATTTACAGATGTTCTATGTGAGCGCCTTTTGTTACACGACAGATGTCAAGCCGATATTCAATCTCCTGCCAAACTTTCTGTAGCAGTCCGCGGTCGATATCAGCAATGACTGCTGTGATGCGGGCACGCAGTTCATGCAGTGTTGTTGGAAGTGGTGGTAGAATAATAGTTTTATATATTTTTAGTTTAACGTTTTTTGAAAGGAGTTGGGACATGAAGAGTCTCTGCAATGCATAATAGCATGCATTTCCAGAATTGAGCCTATGTTTAATTTCTTTGTGCATCTCATTCCTATTTGTGATCATTGTTCCTAGGTACTTGAATTCAGCCACTTCCTCACAATTTCCCTCATTTGTCATTAGCTGTCCATTTCCATTATATAATGAATTTCTACGTGTGACCATATATTTGGTTTTATTGATATTTACTTTCAGTCCTAATTTCTTAGTGTTACTCAATAGTGTGTGCATGTTGTTCTTTAGTATCTCCTCGCTATCGGCCAACAATACTATATCATCAGCATAAACTAACAGCTTATTAATACCATTGAGTTGTAATTCTTCCTCATTCTCCAAAGACTTAATGGCATGCTCTAGTACAAAATTAAATAGTAGAGGAGATAGTGCATCTCCTTGCTTCAACCCATTCTGGATTTCAAAAGTGTCCGAAAACTGTTTGCCTACACGCACCCTACTCTTTGTGCCATTTAGACACATTCGTATAAGTCTAACTAACTTTTTAGGAATTCCGAACTCCAGCAGGATACTATATAACTTCTCCCTCTTAATTGAATCATATGCTTTCTTGAAGTCTACATACAGTTGATGTACAGTACCATTATATTTCCATTTCTTTTCTAAAATCTGTCTTATACTAAAGATCTGATCTGTTGTAGACCTGTTTCTTCTAAATGCACATTGATGATCTCCTAGAATGTCATCAATATAGGGAGTAAGTCTGCTTACTAATATATTTGTTAGAATTTTGTACGAAGTTGAAAGTAATGAGATGCCCCTGTAGTTGTTGCAATCAGTTTTATCTCCTTTCTTATAAATTGGTACGATAATTGACTCTTTCCATTCATCTGGAAGAGCTTCTTTTTCCCAAATCATACTAAGGAACCAGCGTACCTTGTCCATCAATTTTTCTCCCCCTGATTTTATCAGTTCTGCTGGGATCTCATCTGAACCTGATGCTTTATACATCTTCAATTTTTCAATCGCCATTTCAGCCTCTAATGCACTTGGCTCTGCGACTAGCATTTCTGCTGTCTGTAAATTATCCTCCTCAATGTCCTGTTCTGTATGTACATTTAATAGCTGATTAAAGTAACTTTTCCATCTATATAATATACTCCTGGAATCTGCAATCATATCCCCATTTTCATTCCGAATTATGTTTGTTCTAGCCTGAAACCCTTTCTTCTCTATACTAATTCCCTGATATAATTCTCTAATGTTCCTATTTTTTGCATTAATTTCAAGATCATTAATCTTCTCTCTCAAATATTCCCTCTTTTTACTCTTTAGTAGCATGGTGGTTTCCCGTCTAATACTACCCAATTGCTCTAAATTTACCTCATTTGGCTCATGTAACCATTTCATTTTTGCTAGCTTTCTTTTCTTTACAATGTCGGCACATTCCTCATCAAATCATTTCTTGTTTTGCCTCTTTTTTAAACAAGCAATGCTTTCAGATGCTGACAATTTAATAGTATCTCTTATAGCCTCCCATTCTTTATTTATATCAGTTTCCTCTTGGCTTGCCACATTGTCATCGGAAGATCCCAGTACTTCAAATCTATTAGCTATTTTGATTTGGTATTCTTGCCGCATTTCATCATTTTTCAAGTTTTTTAATTCAAATTTTACAGAATCATCTTTAGCGTTTGTTCCTCTCATAATCGATAGCCGTTGTCTGATTTTCACTCTGACCAGATGATGATCCGAATTGCAGTCTGTCCCTCTAACTGATTTAACATCAATGATGCTACTGTGCCAGCGTTTATCCACTAATACATGATCTATCTGATTACGAGTTTCTCCATTTGGGGACGTCCAAGTGTATTTATGTATATCCTTATGCTGAAATGTTGTGCTCTTAACAATGAGATTCTTTGATGTGGCAAATGTGACTAATCTAACCCCGTTGTCATTACAATCTTCATGAAGACTGAATTTGCCTATTGTTGGTTTGAATATATCTTCCCGCCCCACTTTTGCATTAAAATCTCCTAAGACAATTTTCATATGATATCGTGAAAGGCTATCAAATACGCATTCTAATTCTTCATAGAACTCATCCTTGATTTTGTCATCTTTATCTTCTGTGGGGGCATGTACATTTACAATTATAAAATCATGTTGTTTACCCTTTAGAATTATGTATGATATCCTATCACTAACATACTTAATATCTCGGATAGCGGATAGGATACTCCTTCTGACTAAAAAACCCGTTCCAAATGCAGGTCTTTCTGCACCCCCGTAGTATAATGCAAAGCTTCCTGATTCCTGACTACCTTCTCCTGGCCACCTAACTTCCTGTAAAGCGACTATATCCAAGGGCGATTCATCTAGTTCCCGCGTTAATATCTCTAGTGCCCCGCTATTGTATAAAGTCCTAACATTCCATGTTCCTAGGGACATGTCCCTGTGTTTGAGCCTTTGGCATGGGTTCCCTGAAGTAGTCCCCGCCCGGAGAACCGAATGGGGGACTATTTGACTTCCGGAAAATTTTACCCCAGTTGAACCCATGTCCGCATTTCTTGACGGTTCTATTTTTACGGTGAAAGATCGTCACTCTTTCGACCAAGGTACTTTTTTCGTCTGGCTTATCACCTTCGACCAGTCCGGCATGGGTAACCCTATCGGCAGCACTAAGATTAGTAAAATAATTATTTTTTAACTCAAGGAGATAGAAGATAACTTAAGAGAAGAATAATATGGATTCCGGTATGGAAGATCATGTATTGATACAATTTTCTGTATTAGACAATTACAAGAGAGAATCCTAACAAAAAATAAAGAACTACATATGACCTTCATTTACTTAGAGATGGCAAATGATAGTGTACCTCTACATTTGTTATGGACGGCAATGAGAAATGTGAATATACATGATAAATGGATTAATATTGTTAGGAAGATCTACAGTAATACAAAAGCGAAAGTAAAAATACAGAACAAATTAACAGAGGAGTTCACAGTGAATAAAGGCCTTAAACAGGAATGCAGTTTTTTCGCCAGTTCTTTTTAATATCTATCTAGACCAGGCTCTTAATTTATGGTATAAAAATGTTCTGAAATGTGTATTCCCATAGGAGGGAAAATACTACACTCATTATTGTTTGCAGATGATCAAATGATTTTCGCAGGGGATGAAGATGGTATGAGACAAATGATAAATAAACCAATGGAAGAATATACAAAATGAGGACTGAATATAAATTTACAAGAAACTGAATTTGTTTGGGAAAGGATGTGGATGACCTCATACTCGAAACAAGGAAAATAAAAAAAAAGTTATTTTTTTTAATATCTTGGATGAATAATTATATGTTTAGGTACATGTGAAAGAGATGTGCTAACTAAAAGTGCAATGGCAAAAATGCAACTGAGATATTACATGGAAACATTTAGAAGAGAAATATTAAAAAATGAAAATTTATAAGAGTATAATACAGAATATTCTGTCATATTGAAGTGAAAATTTGTCTTTGACGGAATTACTAAAGAATAAAATTAGAACAGTTGAATTTGTTTATATTAGAAGAAGCCTCCAAAATACAAGACAGGATAAAATAAGAAATGAGATGGAGATACATGTATGTCGCCACATTTGCTGTTAAGAGGATTGAAAATCAAACTCTTAAATGTATGGCCATGTACAAAGAATGGAAAATGAAAGATGGCCAAAACATTACATACCAATGGCCCCCCTGCAAGAAATAAACGTGGCAGACCAGGATGGAAATGTTATACTTATGTCAGAACTATAATGGACAGTAGGAATTTGGAAGGAGATTGGAATGATAGAAATAAATGGAAACTGAAGACGGCAAACCTATATGTGGGGGAAAGCCGAAGATGAAGAAGTTTGACCCTCGCATACATAAAGAGATTCGAGACTGTTAAGACGGAGATCTGAGTTCTGATCTGGGGAAGCGAAGAATAAGGTGACTCTAAAAGTGAATTGCATAAGCTAAGTGTAAAGAGAAACAACGGTAATACCATGAAAGACAAAGGCTTATAGGATAATTATATGTCAGCGTAAAGAGAAGATAATTGTACAACAATTAAAGGAAGATTGAGAATTTTAGTAAAATCAGCGTTGTTGTTATTTGAAATGTCCGTCGCCGTGGGGTAGTCGGTAGAGTCCCTACCTACCACACCGGCGACCCGGGTTCGAATCCGGCGGGGGGTAGGGGATTTTAAATCTCCACCTTGGGTCTGGGTATGTGTCCTGTCCTTATGTTTATATGTGAGAATAAAATAAAATTAAGGAAACAGGTAAAAACAAGATGGGAAAACAGTGTAAAAACGAAATGAGGAAAAAAAAATAGTCCGTCGCCGTGGCGTAGTCGGTTGAGTCCCTACCTTCCACTCCGGCGACCCGGGTTCGATTCCGGGCGGGGTAGGGGATTTTAAATCTTCACCTTGGGTCTGGGTGTGTGTGTACTGTCCTTGTGTCTATGTGAGAATTAAAGAAAGTTAACAAACAAAAGAAAAAGTTAAAAAAAAGAGAAGTTGGAAGTTGTATAACGTCATCTCAACTAGTAATCACATTTGCCATCGTGAGACTTGATGATGGATACATTTCAAATGTGCTTTGTATCTGCGATCCCGGAGACAACAATTGATTTCATCGATGGGCCTTAAAACGAAGTAATATCATTATGAAAAATTATAAAAACGGTGTATTAATAAAAGAAAATGCCAAAGGATTGTAAAATATAGCCAGCGAATAGTTGAAACATGCAGCCCCTAGGTACTTTGGTGCATGAGAAAAACCAAATTATCAGATTCTAATTTAGTACACAATTTATAGAACATATTGGAAAGTAATGATAGTAATTTTTCAAGAAAAGAAGTAAAATGAATATTGTAGAAGAAGAATGGGCTAATATCTCTCTTTAGATATGTAAGAAATACCTTACTATTTTAACAGAAAATGTGACGTCATAATTAAGGGTATTCAAAGTAAAAAAAAACTTTTTTTTTTTTTCCTATGGCGCGACAGTCAAATGTTAAATCTTAGGCCTCCTTTATCAATCTTTCAATTCTTGCTTATACTGTACTCTACTCTTCTATTTCTTTATATCCATATGACTTTGGCCGTATCTTCGTCCCCATCATCAATCCATCTGCTTCTATTTTTTTCCAACTCGTCTTTTACTAACATGTAAAGTATTTTCTTAGGTGTATACCTATGTTCCAATCCCATACGTTGCATGAGACTCCATTTAAATATTTTAAAATTTAGAGATAACTAGTTCATTATATAATTAACCTTCTTCTTCTTCTTCACTTCATGGGCAATGCAAATTGCCTGTTCCACCTCACAGTTCTTCTGATTATCTTTTTACTGGCCTTCCTATATTCCTTGAACATCTTGGCTTCTAGTTAAATGCTGCTTTTGGCAATCTTGTTACATTCAATCTTTCTACATCTCTAAACCATTTAACTCTATAGCCTATTATTTGATTCTATCATTTAATGGATGTATATTTAACTCCAGTCCACCGCTGTGGTCTCGAGGTAGCGTACTGCCTTGTCACGCAGCGGGCCCGGGTTCGATCCCCGCTCGGGACAGTTTTTCTGGGTGAGGTTTTTATCGGAGTTTTTCCTCACCTGTAAGACAAATGTCAGGAAAACTTTAAGGCCCAAACGGTCCCCGAAATCATATGGCCATCGCAAACATCATTCATATTCATCTTATCATCATCATCCTTCATCGGTGTGGAAAGCAACGGGAAGCTACCACACCTAAAATTCCCTAGTAAAGCTGCAAAGCATAGCATGAAAATTCTATGATTGCAGTGAAAGACCTGCCTTCTGGCAGAATTACTATGGATGGATATTTAACTCTGTTCTTATATCTTCAATTTTATCCGATCCAATCTTGTGCATCCATTTGTTTCTTCTAAGGAAGTTCATTTCTACGCTTTGTATTCTACTTTGTAATTCTTTGGTCATTACTCAAGTTTCACTCCCATAAAGTAATGCAGGAACTGCCAATGTTTTATAAAACTTCAATCTAGTGTCTCTTCTTGTTTTGTTCTTTAATGTTTTATGTATAGTTCCGCATGTCATTTGAAATTTCGACAGATTCATATTTATGTGTCTTTCAGTTTTTGTGTTTATAGTAAAATTACAACGCAAATAATTAAAATGTGTTACTTATTCTAGAAGTTTGTTTTCTATGACGATTTTTGATCTTATAATATAATTTACGAGTATATAACCCAATATTATATTTGATTCTCCATGTTTCATTATTCTTAGTTGGTCCCCATATTCGTATTAAATTACTTCTTTCAAATGAATTCACCGTCAATTTCTCTTTTTTATTAAAAGTCTAACTTGCACATCCAATTTATACTGTAATTATTGTCTTGTTTACTAGTTCTATGTGAAATCTCTAGAATTCATAATTGACTTACAGTCAGGTATAAGTCATAGAACATCTGTTATGGTATGAGAAAATAATTTCATTCCATCTTTTTATAGCGTGATCAAATGAAAATTTGTGCGAAATTTCAATATTGCTTAGGGAACCCGTAGAGTGACATGTTGTTTCTAGTTCTGTTGATACTTAGATGTAGTCGACATGTGGAACATGTTGAGTTCTAGTAATACGTCTACATTTATAATGTTATTCCAACTGGTGTAATCGGCTGCTCGACGCACGCACTTCATTTCGCAAGCTTTTAATCTCTTTTCATCTTTCTATGCAAGAGTCCG
Source organism: Diploptera punctata (assembly GCA_030220185.1). Classification (NCBI taxonomy): domain Eukaryota; kingdom Metazoa; phylum Arthropoda; class Insecta; order Blattodea; family Blaberidae; genus Diploptera; species Diploptera punctata. The sequence goes on along the minus strand of JASPKZ010007696.1, from coordinate 67,335 downwards.
TGCTTCGCTTCCATAACCCAGGGGATGATTCCTCCATTTATACAAACAAATAGGCCTACGGGTTTATTTCTGTATTGACGATAGTTTAAAAACTCATTATTAATGCCGGTGGATTTGTTGAATTAAAAGATTTTCTCTGGGGAATCTAAATTTCCAACTAAAGAGAATTTATAATTTTCTCGTCCGAGGAGTTCTTCCGTGTTATTCTGTGGTCAAAAAATAATGTAGATGGTTCAAGATTAATAATTATCTCCCGACAAGTCGTATCATTTTAAGCCACGAGAAAAGGAGAGGTCAAACTACGGAAGAGAAAAATGATGTTAAATGATAATTAGGATTGTAATTAGGTATAATAAAACGTTTACTATTTCTTGATTATAAGAACACATAGAAACCATATTAAGTATAATAAACATAGACGCAATAGAAAACACTGAAAATTAATGGAATCTTCTAATAAATTTAATATTTAGTTTGATAGATAGTTTCAACTATTATATGTGGAACAGGGAGAGAATTAGTAGTTTAGACATTCGTGTCCAAACTCGCAAACTGGTTCATGAAGTTCTTATAAAATCTGCACTGCCGTTGATGTATTTGCACGGGGTAAAGAAATGGATCGGTCTCTCTCTCTCTCTCTCTCTCTCTCTCCTCTCTCTCTCTCTCTCTCTCTCTCTCTCTCTCTCTCTCTCTCTCTCTAATATAGAAATTATCATACATTTCCAAACTAACTTATAACATACAAGTTAACAAGCAGAGTCTGTAGCTGGGCCCAAAATACAGACTTAATTTATCTTTCTTAAATACAACCTCTAGTGTATTATTCAACATATATGTTTCAAGAGAAAACCAATCGTATTTAACTTTACACTTTATATAAATTACGATTGTTATGAGAGGGATGGGAATCGCTGCTAAGCATACAAAACTTAGGTTCAAGCTCAGGTTGGCATAGTGTAGCAAGCTACAATCAAAATACGTGAAAGATTAACGAAAATCAGTATAATTAATGAAGTCAAAAAAGTATATTATGATTGGCTGTTTAAAATAATAAATGAAACATGAACATAATACATAATATAAATAATATGAACAGTCGTCGAGTTTTAAGCAACTACAATAATAATACATACATCCTTGCTTAAGTCTTCAATCACAATACAATAAACAATTGTCTTCTTAACAACTTTCCTTGGTACAAAAAATAATGAACAGTCCTAGGAGAGGGATCGTTCCAACGATCTCCCTGCCGAACTTGCCGAAACGAAAGGATAACTGCTACTGTTAACAGGAATTGGCTTCTGGTCGCGGACATCGGTCATCGCGCATCCCAAGTCGCGCCAATGACGTCAGGAAGGGGAATTAAGAAAGGATAAAGTAGGAAGGCACAGAGCACCCGAAAAGAGGGAAAACTGAGTACAGTGAGGTCAACAAATTTTCGGTCGTTTACGATGAACTACAATGAGAAAACTACAATGGTAGCGTTGTTTCATAGTAACACAATATGTAACTAAATAAAACAAATGCAAAGCATACGGCGTGTTCACTAGCAAAGAGAATGTTCACTAGGGATTATGGGAAATTAGCCATTTTGTAAATTGAAATTTTTAGCTGCTATCCTTTCGTTCTAAGTAGACGGTACTGTAAAAATTATATATTGTCGAAAATTAAAAATCATTATTTATACTTTATTTAACTCTAATTTGTAAGTAAATTAAAACTTGTTTACGTTTTTAATATGAATCTATTTTCAAAGATAAACCTACTAGAAGTGATACAATTCTAAGATTTGTTAGGTTAAAAAAGAGTGATGTTAGTGTACAGCCATTTCTAATAAACATTTATAAAATGTGAGTACTTTATAATGGATTTCAGATGTACGATATGGCTAAGGTTCTTTAATAAATATTCTATAAAATTTGTATGTGAGAATAAGGGGGTAGGTCAATTGTACATATTTAAAAGAGCTCATAATGCACGTTTTTAAATTTCAATAAACGAAAATAAATTAAAATGTTTTATTTATTTCCATTCTTCCCTTATGTTAAAAAAAATTGTTCTATAAGGCTGGGTACAAATAATTCCATAATTTAAGATGCATTAAAATGTTATTTATTCTTATAAAATTTCAATTCCATGATTATTCACCAGATGGCGTTGTATAATTATAATTCATGATTTTACCACCATACGCTGCTGAATTTCATATTTTTACCAGAAAAAAATCGAAAAATTTAGATGTCGTTAGTTGTTCTACACTAGCGCCGCTTGTGGCATGTACGCGAAACTGGCCACTTTCTTCTCTGGGTCCTCTGTGGTAGGAAGGGATAGAGCGCTGAACACATATTCACCATCACAGAGGCTACTATCAAACGTCACGGCAGCAAAATTACGTCACCACGGTACAAATCAATACCATATCGGGAACTTGCTGATTATAAAATTGGCCAGAAAGTAGGTCTAGTCTCTTATTTGCTTTGTTGAATAAGAATCACGAATCTCTCCCACCACATTCTTATCCTCCTTCATTCTCTTTTTTTTACATTACGTTTCAATCGTTTATTTGATGTTTGTACTTTGAATGGACTGTGGTTAGGTTTAATGTTGCGTCGTTGTCTCGCATACAGTTGACCGGGTTCGATGTGTTGCATTAAATTGTTTCGAGTTTTCTCTTCACCTGTAAGTCGAATACCGGAAAATCTAAGGCCCAAATAATCTTCCAATACCATTTGGCCATCATAATCACCCTACAAAATGTTTGAGTTGCTTAGAATGAATGTTTGGGTGAATAGTATTCTTATTTTAAATGTTCATGTTGTCTAGGGGGTGACCTCTATATTAAACTGATCACAAATTCTGAGAGTAATCCATATCCTTGTATTGCCAAACATTATGTAAGTGATGCAGAGTTTAAAAACCTCTCCCGACAGTTGGTGTCCTTGTAAAGACGGGAGGCTTCTGGGACGCGTAAATGAAAGGGAAGAGTTGAGGTAAAAAAAGAAACAAATTATTTTAATTAAATAGTAGGCTATTTAAAAATGTCTTATTAATTTCTATGTCCAGATGCACAGTCGCCCTTTCTTAATCCCAGTATGAGAATCAATTTGACTTAGTGATTTTTGTGGGAGCAGTATTGAGCGGTCCCCTCCTTGGAGCGAGACGTGCACAGTGTTTAGCCGCTCCAGCCAACTCAATTTTCTGGTTTGCTGCACCCAGTGAAACCGACCACAACGGCGTGTAGTGAGCTTCGTGTCACATACACTGCAGGAGACACTGTCACCAAGAAAACGTCTACCACTCTATTTATTTAATTGCATTTCACAAATATTTTCTTGCTCTAATAACTGTATTTCCAGCTCGTTTCTTCGTGCATCCTTTTCTCATTCAAACTTTGACTGGAGAAATAAATTTACAGTTTACATGTGCGCTAATCTGTGTATGAAAATACTTTTGAATAAACTGTTATTTTATAAAAGTTTTTCTTTCATTTTCAATGGTTCAGTATTTCTTGTCTAAGGCATTCTACAACTTCGAGTGAGAATTATTCTGAACTAATACAAACATATTGGAATATTAAGCTTTTAACAAGAAGAGAAGCATTTTCTGCGGACTTTTGGCAAAATAATTACGGATGAGGCTAGTGAAGTGCTTTGTGTGGAGTGTACACTGTATGGTGCCGAGACATGGACATTACGATGGAACGAGGAAAAGCTACTGGAAGCTTTTGAGATGTGGATATGGAGAAGAATGGAACGTATAAAATGGACAGACAAAATAAAAAATAAATATGTGCTAGACAGAGTGGGTAATGGAAGAACAATGCTGAAACTCATAAAGAAGAGGAAAATGAATTGAATTGACCACTAGCTAAGAAGAAACTGCCTACTGACGGATGCCCTAGAAGGAATGGTCAACAGAAAGAAAGTTAGAGGCAGAAAAATACATCAGACGATAGACAACATTAAAATAAATGGTTTGTAAGCGGGTACAAAAAGGAAGGTTGAGTTAAGGAAAGAGTGAGAATGCTGAGTTTGCAGTGAAAGACCTGTTCTTGGGCAGAACACTATGTATGTATGTTATCTTTGCAGTTTATTCAGGAATGATCAAATACTCGCTTGTAGTGATACAGTTCTCGTTAGAAACGTAGAATCGATGTTAAGCATCGAATGGTTGAATGCACAACTTTAGACATGGAATTTGACCGATATCTGGAGGAGGGTGCTTTTTTTAAGTGCATGACATCGTACACTTGAGTGCAGCTAAGAGAATATTTGGAAAACATTCACTACATGCCAAGTATATAACCGCTACATGAGACCAGCATAAAGTTGACTTAACTTTTGACAGTGTGTGCCTACGTCTGTGACTACAAATCTAATTTAAAACGACCAGTTCTGGTGGACCATGTTCCGTTCTGATTACGGATTCGCTGGTTTAAACACGGCCAGCCTAGATAGTTTTTTAAGGACGTAAATATGCTAACTATGACTTTCTTCGGAAGGGAAATAAAGACGTGGATACCGTTTCGTAGATTTATGGTAAGCAGAAGAACCTTAAGACTCAAAGTAGAGGCGTCTGGGCAAAATTAAACTATATTTTCACACCCGAAATGGAACTGTGGCGCAAAGAAGCTGAGGTTTTAAAATACATTCGCTGAATAAAATTTTAACTTACAAATTTAAAAGGATATGTGGGACGACAGTTTTTATATAGATCGAATTTGTATTTAGTATTTGAAATGTTGTCCTGGCTCCGATTGGAAGACAGGCGAAACATATATTGCCTCTGCTTCTTATACAACACTTTGCCCACCTCATCACCCCTTTATATTTCTACTCGCTTTCATTCGTTATCCTCCCACCATAACTTAAACACACGATCGAGAGAAAATTTAACTCTAGCTGTTCCTCAACTTCGAACATCTCACTATCCCTCATCCTTCTTTGTTTCAGCCACTCGACTCTGGAATTCCCTCTCATCGTATATCAAGGACTGCCCGACTCAAAACAGTTTAAAAAGAAACTCACTTCATATTTCCTTAGACAATATAATATATAACCGTGTTCCATCTATACTTTTGTTATTCCTTTATATTTTAAACTTTTTTACCAAGCCATTTACTTAATCTAATTATAGGTTATTATTTTTATTTATTTTTACTTTCCCTTGTCAACTTTATATTGTGTAGTCTATAATTATCTATTATGTATTATTTATCATAATTCTTAATGTATGTATAATTTAACCCTGGTGAAGTGGAAGAGAAGACCTTACGGTCTGAACTCCATCAGGTAAATCAAACAAATCAAGAATTGATATAAGGTCACAATTAAAATAATCTCTATAGCAGAAAGTCTAACACAATATGTTTTTCTTCTCTATGGGATCGGTTAAGCGTTAATTCTGCAAATACCATCTGTTTATGTTAATCACCCATTACGGAAGTTATTTCAACAGAAAAGTTCCACAAACTTTTTAATAATAATAATAATAATAATAATAATAATAATAATAATAATAATAATAATAATAATAATAATTACAACAAGAACTAATCGTTATCTCAGTCAAAAAAATAATTTATTAATTTAAGGAAATTTAATAAAAACTGGCAAAGATAAAATTGATAGTAATAAATTGACTGATGTTGTATACAAAATTCAGTGTGGTGATTGTGAAAACTCTTATGTAGGCCAAACAAAATGATTTATAACAAAAAAAAGTTCGACGAACATAAAAAAAGAACAATAATACACTACGTGTAGAACTTTCAGTAATCAGTGAACATCTAATTAATCAAAATCATAAAATGAAATACGATGATAAACATTTTACACAAAGAAAATAATTACCAAAAAAATATTAATTGCAGAGATGGCGTATATAAAAAAGAACAAAATAAAATATTAAATAAACAAAAATATTTAAATGAATGGTGGGAAACATATGATTCCTTGTTAATATATTTTAATCATAAATTTGAATTTCATTTAAATATGTAAAAAAATCATCTTGGTGATGGTAACTATGTATTATAAACAACCATGTCTTGAAAATGATCTCACACAATGAGATTGAAACGTCGACTTAATACATTAGTTTTTGACTGAGATAACGATTATTTATTCTTGTAATTATTATTATTATTATTATTATTAACTACTCGCAGTGAATAATATTTAACAAACGTATTAAGTTTTTTTAATGTTCATAAATAAGACTCATCATCATCCTGTTCAGGACCGCTACAATTGGAGAAGGCCAATCCTTCAGGGTGACTGAAAAGCTCTGTATTGTGGACAAATTCCGACATAAAAGAATTTGTAAAAATATTTAGGTTTACATAAAATTATACATTGTATCACAACTTTGGCACAAACCATAAACCTTAAGGTGAAATAGGATTTATAAATGTCGGATAATAAATAACTAAAGTAACTAATGGTGAATTAATCGTTTTGTCAGTTGAGGAGACGAATTTAAGGTATCAAATTTTATAATTCTATTTGATAGTTTTTAAATTGTGACTAACTAACCTCACATTCATGAGAGCGGGAACATAAACTCTCCAAACAACTCTGTCCTGATGTAATATTTTAAAAGCATTCCATTTATCAATTACTTCCCTCAAATCGTGGTTAATTATGTTCATCCGCCTATTGTTTATCTACCTACTGAGCGCTTTCGCTCTGGTTTTCCTAAAAGAAGTTTCCATGGCCATATTTCATATCAATTCATGCCACATGACCTTTCCATTGCAGTCTACAGGATTTAAATAATGTTATATCATGTAGGTCACTGTTATTTACGTTTCTCTATTCAACTGTTAGTTCGTCTTTCATTGGTCCATTTGTTTTCTGAACACTTTTATCTGAAATAGTCTAATCGTAAACGTATATTCTCTCTTAAAGTAAGATTGTAATGGTGTTTCACATCCATAGAGAAACTTCGGGTAATTTGGACCCCTGTTTTGAAGTTGTTGTTTTTCTTCTTTTAATTAAGGGATTTGAATTTTGTTTAATTACAGTGATTATCATTAGTATTGTAACTACGAAATGTCATTGTTATTGTATTCAAATATGGAAACATCTTCTTAATTTATAAACTTATTTTACATTACAAGAAAGGTCCACTTTAACCTCCAAATTCGGATAAAGTAAACCCCAGAGTCCACATTAGCTCTTAGTCTATTTTTAAATTTATTTACTCTATTAATGTATACAGACAGACACAGATTAATCTGAAAATATTTATGACTGATCATGATTAAAAAGCGTTGATATTTATTTAATGTTTTGAAAAATTATTGTTGGTTATAACATTCACACGTCATTCAACTGCTGAAAACAACGGGGGTTTAATAAAATTACAAGGATATTAAATAAAGTTAATTAAGTGAATGGTTTTTTACAGATGGCATCCTCATTGTGGAGGGTCCACATTAACCGAATTACTTTGTTATGTTTAATTATTCTATACATCCACCAAGTCACATAATATCAAACCAAACCCATCAGTATATTAAAACAGCATCTACATAATATGACATATTTAGGAGTTTTTTCAACATTTGTAATATTCAATAGCAGAAATTAAGAATTGATTCTTAGCTTGAAAAACGTGTAAAGTGGTCATTTTCATAAATATCACAAATAAAACCTTCTTCGCACAAAGGATAAAAGTAACTGGTCTTGAACCCGTCAAAGTTGATGAGGAGAAAAAGTTAAAATGTATTTTGTTCGACGACAGCACCAATTACAGAAGGTATTAACAGGGTCCACTGAAACAGAAGGGTCGACATTACTCGAACTTTGTTATATAATATAGATCTAATTGGAATAATCACCGATCATCGTTAAATGGGTCATACAACCATTTAAGAAATAATGAAAGCATAAGAAAACATAATTTAGAAATTTTATTTAATAAAGTATTAACAAATTTACTTTTATCATAGCAGTAAATTTTTGCGCTGAGTCTACTTGGGATTAAGGGGTTCTTTATTTGCTCTTTATTTGAAGTAAGTGGCTTGTATATTGGTACAAAACTTACGTGCAGACGTTCACCTACTCAGAGGGAAACTCTGTGATTTCACCGGCAATGAGTAACCACGGATATCCGGCATATATTTTACTGGCGTTCATGTATCTATTTCGTGAGAGTGACGTACAAAAACATATTTTATTGCACCAAAGGAGGGATAGTGCTCTAGATATTAACTCTAATCGTGATAATGTTTATATCATGTACCGTAATATTATATTTTATACGCTTTTCTGCTTCAAAATATAGGATAGGGGTCACCAATTGGCGGACCACGGCCCGGATCCGGATCCTGGGGCTTTGATTTCCGGACCGGTTACATATCGAATTAATACACATTTTTAAAATCGGTTAAACATCGAATACAGCCAGTTGTACTAGTAAATTCCAATATAGTAAATATCATGATATTATTATTGTTGGCTCGCTTTGCAGTACTGCTTTCGTCGGAGATTTGACTGAAATTGAACAGGATTTTGTTTGAAACCTGGTATCGTGAAAAACACGAAATTTGTGAAATGAGATATTTAAATATTACTCTGACCATATGTTAAGTTTATCATAAAATTATTAATAATTATTAGAATTAATAACTTTGTACTACTGTGCTGTATCCTTTAAGTATTTACCACGTGTTTTGTTTAATTTATGCACTTCATACCCGTAACATAATTTAAATAATTTCCTTATTGAGCAAGTGGAGAGCTTCAAATACTTGGGTTGTACTATCAGTAGTAACATGAACTGCGGTCAAGAAGTAAAGCAGAGGATAGCAATGACAAAAGAAGCTTTCAACAAGAAGAGAAGCATTTTCTGCGGACCTTTGGCAAAAGAATTACGGAAGAGGCTAGTGAAGTGCTTTCTGTGGTGTGTAGCATTGTATGGTGCAGAGACTTGGACATTACGACGGAATAAGTAAAAGCGACTGGAAGCTGTTAAAATGTGGATATGGAGAAGAATGGAACGTATAAAATGGACAGACAAAATAAGACATAAAGATGTGCTAGACAGAGTGGGTGAAAGAAGAACAATGCTGGAACTCATAAAAAAGGGGAAAAGAAATTGGATTGGCCACTGGCTAAGAAGAAACTGCTGAAGGATGCCCTAGAAGGAATGGTCAACGGAAAGAAAGTTAGAGGCAGAAAAAGACATCAGATGATAGGCAATATTAAAATAAATGGTTTGTATGCAGATACAAAAAGGAAAGCTGAGTTAAGGAAAGAGTGGAGAATGCTGAGTTTGCACTGAAAGACTTGTTCTTGAGCAGAACACTATGAATAAATAATATTAATTACTTAATAAAAGCTTCGTATGTTTAATCAACTGTCGTTCCGGACCTCCATGAAATCTAATTGGTGACCCCTGATATAGGACATAAGATAACTGTCCACGATATAACCGATTCAGAATAAATTTTGGTTTTAACAATAACAATAATTAATAATAATTTATTTTACTTACTAACTCACTCACTGGAACTATTGAACCCTTAGGTTCATGGCCGCGCGGACATAAGTTCTCCATACATACCTATCCTGAGCTAATGTTTTCCAATAATCCCCTGTATAATATACTTTCTCAATCATAGTTAATGTTATTCTCCCACCTCATTCTTGGTCTACCAACCGGGCGTTTTCCCTCTGGTTTTCCTACACGAAACTTCCATGCACGTCTTTCATTCCCCAATCGTGCCACAGCCTTGCCCATTGCAGTCTACGAGAATTAACTATTCTTATTATATCTGGCTTCCTACAAAGACATTTTGTAGTTCACTGTTATATATAGTTTTCTCCAATCACCCTCTTTGGCCCAAATTTTTCCTAAGAACTTTATTCTCAAATAATCGTAATCTCCTTTCCTTCCTTGAAGTAAGAGTCTATGTTTCGCATCCATATAATGTAACTGGGAGAATAACAGTTTATATACTTTCAGTTCAACGTTTTTTGAAAGGACTTGGAACGTCGAGTTCCTGTAATGCATAATAGCACTCATTTCCAGAATTGAGCCTATGTTTAATTTCTTTGTGCATGTCATTCCTATTTGGGGTTATTGTTCCTAGGTATTTGAATTGAGTCACTTCCTCAAAATTTCCCTCATTTGTCCATTTTATAATGTATTTCTATGTTTGACTATATAGTTAGTTTTATTGATATTTACATCGAGCACCAATTTCTTAGTGTTACTAAAAGACTGCCAAACTTTACCATCTTTCAGAAATAAATTGAAAATAAAATCACTAACAGAAACAACTCACTAATACTACTTTTTAAGAATTAATAATGCGTTTTTGCATTATTTAATAAAAATAGATTTAGGATTTGTTAATATATTTACCTAATGCCTTGTATAAAAAGCGTAGATTAATTCATTGTAGTTTATTACTTTCTTTGTATTTTTTTCTCTTCTTTTTATGCATAGTAGATTCGAGCTGTTATTCCTTTTTTATTCATTGTGTCATTAATTTAATTTTAATTGTATTTAGTTTCATTCTATTATTAGACATTAATTTCATTATTATTCAATATGACAGATAATTAATTGTTCAATGACTATTATTGTAACTTTTTTTTGTATTCATATGTAACATGTTTGTCCTGTTTAATATGACTATTATTGTATTTTTTTTGTATTCATGTGTAACATATGTTTGTCCTGTTTTATATGACTATTATTGTATTTTTTTTGTATTCATATGTAACATATGCTTGTTCTGGTGAGTGGAAGAGAAGGCCACATGGCCTTAACTACACCAGGCTAAAAAATTAAAAAAAAAACAATAGTATGTGCGTGTTGGCCTTTAGTATCTCCTCGCTATCGCCCAATAGTACTACATCATTAGCATAAACTAACAGCTTATTAATACCATTGAGTTGTAGGCCTTCTTCAACCTCTAAAAATTTAATGGCATGCTCTAGTACAAACTTAAATAGTAGAGGAGATAGTGCATCTTCTTACTTCAACCCATTGTAGATTTAAAAAGTATCCGAAAACTTTTTGCCTACACGCACTCTAATCTTTGTGCCATTTAGACACATTCGTATAAGTCTAACTAACTTTTTAGGAATTCCGAACTCGAGCAGGATACTATATAACTTCCCCGTCTTAAAATCGTATGCCTTTTTGAAGTCTACGTATAGTTGATGTACAGTATTATTATATTCCCATTTCTTTTCTAAAATCTGTCTTATACTAAAAATCTGATCTGTTGTAGACCTGTTGCTTCTAAATCTACGTTGATGATCACCTAGAATATTATCAATATAGGGAAATAATTTATTTAAATGATAATAATTGACTTATTTTAAGAAGTGGGCTAAACTCTTTTCCTCCAATTCACCAGGGTTAAATTATTCATATATAACAATATAGTGCTCACCGCTGTGGTCTCAAAGTAACGTGCTGCCTTGTCACGCAGCGGGCTTGGCTTCGATTCCCGGCTGGGACAAGCTTCCTGGGTGTTTTTTTTTTTTTTACCTATAAGTCCTACTCGACTACAGCAAAGCCTTTGACACAGTAGATATAGACTTAATGCTAGCGAGACTAAAGACACTACATCTGTCGGAAAACTGCCTTGATTGGTTTGCATCTTACCTCACTAATCGTCAGCAATCAATTTCTGTTAATAATCGCATTTCTTCCTGGCGCTTGGTGAGGAAAGGGGTACCTCAAGGCGGCGTCCTCGCTCCTCTTCTCTTCTCGATTTATATTAATGACGTGACCAAGAAACTACAAAACTGCAAGCATCATCTTTACGCCGACGACTTACAGATTTACACACACTTTACGCCTGACGAAATTAATGAATATATTGACAAAGTAAACACTGACCTCAGGCATATATCTTTATGGTCCAGACAATATGGGCTGAAACTAAATGTAAACAAAACGCAAGCAATAATTATCGGACATCCAAGGCTATTACACCTCATAAACAATGGTAATATTCCGGCTGTCATATTAGATAATGAACAAATTCCTTATACCGACGTCGTTAAAAACTTGGGATTTTACTTAGATTCTAATTTAAAATGGCATGAGCAAGTAAAACAAACATCTAAAATGATCTTCTCCATAATGCATTCCCTAAAGCGACTTAAACATTTTCTTCCTACAACTCATAAAAGAATTTTAATCCAAACTTTAGTGATGCCGCATTTTGACTACTGTGTCGTTCCACTAACTGACATAAGTGACGGATTGTCGGACAAACTGCAGCGTGTCCATAATATGTGTATCAGATTCATATTTAATGTTCGAAAATACGATCACATTTCTCCATTATTCCACGAATTGTCATGGCTACATCTAAAAGAGAGAAGAAAATCGCACTGTCTAATTCTCCTATTTAAGATCCTACATACCTCGATTCCCAATTATTTATCATCCCGTTTCCAGTATCTATCCTCAAACCATAACTTAAACACAAGATAACAACATAGTCTCTTACTTAATATACCGTAACATAGGCATCACATCACTCCATGTCATATACCATCTCCACTTCTCGCAACTGGAATTCCTTACCACAAGAAATAAGAGGCTGCCGGACATTGGCATCTTTTAAAAGAAATCTACATTTATATTTGCTCTAAACTCGACTTCATTATTATCCAGTGTAAGATATATATATATATATATATTAATTGGTGTTTCCCGTATAATGTATCATATTTATATTATTATTATTATTATTTTTATTATTATTATTATTATTATTATTATTATTATTATTATTATCGTATCATTATTGTTACTACCCTATAAAATGTTGTCTATACATGATATTTACATTGCTACATTTATTGTATCTTTAACTGTTTATAATTAGTATAGTGTATATCTATATTTGTCGAATATTTATTTGTATTTGTGCTGGTTGAGTGGAAGAGAGGGCCTTATGGCCTTAACTCTTCCAGAATAAATAAAGTATTATTATTATTATTATTATTATTATTATTATTATTATTATTATTATTATTATTATTATAAGACAAACGCCAGGAAGCTTTGAGGTCGTAACGGTCACCGAACATCATCTGGCCATCATTATCATCAACATAATCATCCCGGTGCGAAAAACAACGGAAAGCTACCACAACTATAATTCCCTAGTAAAGCTGCAAACCATAGCATGAAAATGCTATGAATGCAGTGAAAAACCTGTCCTAACGATATATATAATATGGATGTAAAATAGAGACTATAAAGGAAATATATATATATCCCGCATCACGGCAACTAAGATCGTGAGAACAGCAAATTACATGTGGCAAGATAATAAAGCAAATAAAAAATATTATGAGTACTTAAAAATCAAACACATTCTTGGAAAAACAAAATTATAGAAAAAAGTTGAGATTACACGTTGAAAGAATGACTGAAGAAAGACTGTCCAAATTAATATTAAAATATCACCAAAATAAGAAACGAAGTCAATATCAACCACTTGAAAGGACTGAATGGAAAACCAGATCGAAACAGGTTACTGGGCTCTTATTATTGATTGCTTGATGATAAATCAATTATATATAGTTAAATTAATAACATCTAACACACAATATATAGAGTTGATGAGGAAATTACAACATATATCAAAATAGTAATGGTAATAATATAAATAATCAAGACATTGATTAAAATTTCGAATTTATAATGAAATAAAAAAATATGAAATACAGGGCTATTCAAAAAGAAGGGACAGACTTCAAGCATTTATTTCTTTCAAACTACAAAAAATAGAAACACAATTCCAACGTTCCTAGAAAGAGAACAGTTTGAAGTTTCGATCACGGCCGCATTTCTCTAACCACGTTGGATGTTACCCGAATTACACCATTCCGGGACGTTTGAATGGAAGAGGAGCAGAAGATCCATGTCATCGCCAGTGCCCTCATAGGTGACCAGATCTAACCCCGTGTGATTTTCATCTGTGGGTTTTAACTACAAGACCCCCCTATGCCTGACACTTTAGAAAATCTGCGACATCGAATTGTTGAAGCTGTGAATTCGGTAACTGGAGACCAGCTCAATCGTGTGTGGCAAGAAATGAATCACCATTTTGATATTTGTTGTGTAACATATGGTGCTCATATAAAATGCATAAAATAGTGGAGTTTGAACTTTTCTCTTTCCAGGAATGCTGGAATTGTGTTTCTATTTTTTTTTTGTAGTTTGAAAGAAATATATGTTTGAAGTCGGTTCCTTGTTTTTGAACAGCCCTATATTAATAATTATATCTATATTAGTTGATTGCACATTATATTATTATCCAAAGAAGTTTTCTGTAAGTTTAGTTTTGAAACGAAATATTAAAACTCATGTATTCAGACACTGTTCGCATGCAATAGTTGATACAACTAACAAGAACAATTTTTGCCTGAACGAGGACTTGAACCGAAAATCTCAGCTATACGCGCTGGCCCACTAATCAGTTGTGATAATTAGATAATCCAGGAGTAAACACTATCTATCTCTATTTGAAATTTGTCTACTCTTGGATTGCCTAAGTGGCACAACTGGTTAAAGCGCTAGCGCGTAATGCTGGAGATCTTGGATTCAAGCCCTGGTTTAGGCATAAATGTGTCTCCTTGTTTGCATGCGAATAGCGAGCCTTATTACGTATATTTTCAATATTACATTTGTAATTAGCTGATATAGTACTGAATGAATCCCATCATAATATCTCTTTGTAGGAGGATCCCCGATGTACTGTGAATAAAAGTATTCCAACAGGGTTATGCTGGGATTTCAAATATATATATATATATATATATATATATATAGAGAGAGAGAGAGAGAGAGAGAGAGAGAGAGAGAGAGAGAGAGAGATTTATGTCTATTCCTGGATTGCCTAAGTGGCACAATCAGTTAGTGGGCATGAGCGTAAAGCTGCAGATCTCGAGCAAAACTCCTGTTTTAGGTAGAATTTTTCTCATTAATTGTATATTAACTCTGAATCTTATTCAATTTATATTAGAATATATATATATATATATATATATATATATATATATATAAAATGTAAACGGTGATATTAGAAAACGTTTATTATGTTACATTTGTTCATCACTGCAACCAGATCATATTATTTATTGCCAAAGGATCGCAATATTATAAGAATGCACCCTAGTGTATATTAATTAATTTCTGATGTCCTATGATGTAAATATGTCAATTATAAGTTTCTGAAACGTTATTACCTGGGAAATAATACGTTTAAGAAAGTGCAAATAATGGTTTCTTTTTTGTGGTATAATCAATTGCTACAAATGTCTTTATATTATATTCTGCAAGCACTATATTGTTACATTCGTGCACTATATATACAATCTGGTAGCCAAATGGATTCTAGAATTCTTACATTTTCTTCTTCTTCTTCTTCTTGTAAGCCCATGTTTTCCCTTAACAGAGATTTAGGCGCTCTCCCCCTACAGGGAAGAATTTGAATCATACTAATTTAGTTACACTTGTTTTCGTATAGTGGTCCGTGTTCAGCGTTTAGCCTCATACTGACATCTAGGAAACCAAGGTAGTACTACGACGGGAAAATTCGGTAAATTTTGCTTAGAGGCCTTTTCATTCAGGCCTAAGGATCTTTTACGACTCGGGACCCACGGCTTAAAATCCCTCCCGGAGGACTTGCTCCATCCTAAAAAATCGATCGACCCGGCCGGGTTTGAACCCGCGACCCTCGAGACCAGAGGCAGGAGCATAACCACTAGTCCACCGCGGCCGACACATTTCAATGCGTATATTGTTATATTCAACGTATTTCTTAGAGAGTCAGTCACTGCAAAATAATGGTCTGACCATTCAGAATGTTAAAAAGGAGAAGCTTGATTTAAAGTGATAAAATTAAATTGATAAAATCGAGGTGAAAAAGACTGTGATTGGTTTTAAATCAAAATTCATTGAAATGTGATTGGTCTTTAACTTCAATTTGGGGTATGTGTTAATTAATACACATCATAATTCTTGTAAGGTACTCGATTAGTTGACGTGAAATCATTAAGAGAAATCCTTTTAAAAGTAAAAATGAAATATTTTCATTGATGGAAGGAACGTGAAGACAATTATAGGTAATATTAACTGTTTAGTTAAAGAGAATCCTGTTAAAGCCGTACATCGCAAAAATAATCTCCCCTTTTGTTGGTTTATGAATGCTCCATTTTACGGAACAAATTTGACCACACAGTCTGTCAGCCTCGTCCACTCTGGATAATAACACGGTAGCACCAATTCCAGGAGATGACGAGTTCCTTCAATGCTTTTCCCTAACCCTCATCCCTTACAAGAGCTTAGCTTGATTTTGCTGCCGCACAGGTGGCTGCACTTGTTGAGGGTGAGCGCTGAAATGCAATCAGCATGGTAGGGGTTGGAACGACTTTTCCCTTGTGCAAAGCCTGAGGGTGAAGCAGGGGTGTGCAGTAGTGTCCCTGGAGAAAGTATTCCCTCGAGTAGTTAACGGGATGCTTCATACACTCGCCCCATCTTGAGATTTCCCTACGTACTACAACTGCCTGAATAACAAACCGCTCCGGGTGTTTTCCTTACTTACATCTGAATAGACCAGAGACGTGAAGATTGGCTAAGAAAGAGGAAGAATTTCTGCTCCGTCACGTTGCATCTTACGCTAGTGAATTCTATTGGTCAAGATATATGAATTAGCACGCTAGAATAACAAGGAGAAAGTGAACTTGGAGATCTGAATTCGAATACCACTGCAGTTGCACATATTTATATTATCTCTTAATAATTTAGAAAACTCATTTTCGTTTGCATGTTTGCTTCTTGTAGGAAAACCAGAGGGAAAACGCCCAGTTGGTAGACCAAGGTGGGAGAATAACATTAACAATGATTTGAGGGAAGTAGATTATACTGGGAATGATTGGAAAACATTAGCTCAGAATAGGGAAGTATGGAGAGCTTATGTCCGCGCGGCCAAGAACCTACGGATTCGATAGAGCCGTGAGTTAGTTGATTTTCTATGGAACAAAGGGTATTTAAGAAAGAAAAAAAATTTGAGGGTATAATTTTACGGAGTTTATTAAAAAAAATTATGTTTAGACATCCATAATTTTGTTACACATATTATCAATGTAACCCAATCATCAAAAATAAATTAAAACACGACGACGTTTCGATAGCTAAGCTATCAAAACGTCGACGTCTCTTAAATGTTTTTAATTTTATTTGGAGATTTTGTTTTATTAATCATGTATTTAACATAATTTATCATACCAAAAAAATCCTGTATATCAATATCCAGACTTTTATAATAATAATAATAATAATAATAATAATAATAATAATAATAATAATAATAATAATAATAATAATACTTTATTTATTCTGGCAGAGTTAAGGCCATAAGGCCCTCTCTTCCACTCAACCAGCACAAATACAAATAAATATTCGACAAATATAGATATACACTGTACGTACTAATTATAAACAGTCAAAGATACAAGAAATGTAGCAATGTAAATGTCATGTACAAACAACATTTCATAGGGTAATAACAATAATGATACGATAATAATAATAATAATAGTAATAATAATAATAATAATAATAATAATAATAATAATAAATAATGATACATACATTATACGGGAAACACCAATTAATATATATATATCTTACACTGGATAATAATGAAGTCGAGTTTAGAGCAAATATAAATTTAGATTTCTTTTAAAAGATGCCAATGTCCGGCAGCCCCTTATTTCTTGTGGTAGGGAATTCCAGTTGCGAGAAGTGGAGATGGTATATGACATGGAGTGATGTGATGTCCTATGTTGCGGTATATTAAGTAAGAGACTATGTTGTGATCTTGTGTTTAAGTTATGGTTTGAGGATAGATACTGGAAACGGGATGATAAATAATTGGGAATCGAGGTATGTAGGATCTTAAATAGGAGAATTAGACAGTGCGATTTTCTTCTCTCTTTTAGATGTAGCCATGACAATTCGTGGAATAATGGAGAAATGTGATCGTATTTTCGAACATTAAATATGAATCTGATACACATATTATGGACACGCTGCAGTTTGTCCGACAATCCGTCACTTATGTCAGTTAGTAGAACGTCACAGTAGTCAAAATGCGGCATCACTAAAGTTTGGATTAAAATTCTTTTAAGAGTTGTAGGAAGAAAATGTTTAAGTCGCTTTAGGGAATGCATTATGGAGAAGATCCTTTTAGATGTTTGTTTTACTTGCTCATGCCATTTTAAATTAGAATCTAAGTAAAATCCCAAGTTTTTAACGACGTCGGTATAAGGAATTTGTTCATTATCTAATATGACAGCCGGCATATTGCCATTGTTTATGAGGTGTAATAGCCTTGGATGTCCGATAATTATTGCTTGCGTTTTGTTTACATTTAGTTTCAGCCCATATTGTCTGGACCATAAAGATATATGCCTGAGGTCAGTGTTTACTTTGTCAATATATTCATTAATTTCGTCAGGCCTAAAGTGTGTGTAAATCTGTAGGTCGTCGGCGTAAAGATGATGCTTGCAGTTTTGTAGTTTCTTGGTCACGTCATTAATATAAATCGAGAAGAGAAGAGGAGCGAGGACGCCGCCTTGAGGTACCCCTTTCCTCACCAAGCGCCAGGAAGAAATGCGATTATTAACAGAAACTGATTGCTGACGATTAGTGAGGTAAGATGCAAACCAATCAAGGCAGTTTTCCGACAGATGTAGTGTCTTTAGTCTCGCTAGCATTAAGTCTATATCTACTGTGTCAAAGGCTTTGCTGTAGTCGAGTAGGACTATTGCGGTGAGTTTGCTTTTGTCCATTGAGTCTCTTATGTCCTCTACAATGTCAAGTAGTGCAGTACTTGTGTGATGTCCTGTTCTAAAACCAGACTGATGTTCATCAAGTAAGTCGTGTGTGGTGAGGTAGTCTGTTAACTGTGAGTGTATTATGTGTTCCAGTGCTTTAGATAAACAGGGAAGAATACTAATTGGTCTATAATCATCGAGTGTTGTGGGAGTGTTTGATTTCGGTGTAGGACGAACTAGAGCCATTTTCCAGAGTCTGGGATAGGTCCCGGTCATTATAGAGGCATTAAAAATGTGGGTTATTGTTGGGAGAATAATGTCTATTATTTTTTGCAGGAGAGTTATTGTTATATTGTCTATTCCTTGTGCTTTAGATTTAATACGTAATACTGCTCTTTTGGCGTCATCAGGTGAGATATAGGAAAAAAAGAATTTGTCTCGGGTAGGTTGGGAATATGACATTAGTTCATCTATTGTCTGTTGTTTTTGTTGTGAGGTGTTGTCAGAAGGGAGGCGGGTAAAATGGTCATTCAACTCATCTAGTGGTAGGTCAGCTGTTTCTACCTGTAGTTTATTTTGACAGAGGCCTATTGATTTTAAATTTTTCCACATGTCAGCTGAGTTGGACATAGATTGTGTAATAATAGTATGGGCATATCTTAGTTTTGCATTCCTTACAGTCTGGTTGACTTTATTCCTCAGATGTTTGTATGTCTGTAAGTCTGTCAGTTCTTTGTTCCTCCTGTATTTCCTAAATGCTGCGTCTCTCTCTGTCATAAGCAAGCGGATATTATCAGACATCCAGGGTGCAGGTGGTCTGTTTATACGTCTAGTCTTGATAGGTGCGTGTTTGTCATACAATTGTAAAATCATGTCATTAAAATTTTCAACTTTCTCGTCTACAGTCCTAAGTGTCCATATGTTGTTCCAAGGTAGTTTTGCAGCGTCATCAATTAATTGCGCATAATTTATATGTTTCAAGTCTCTGTATGTTACAAGTCTAGGTCTACGTTTAGAGCAAAGGAGTGAATATTCAATGTATATTAAGTCATGTGCAGAGATGCCTGGAGCTTCTATCTGTCCACTAGTTATAACTTTTTGAGGATTATTTGTTATAATTAAGTCTAGTAGTGTGTCAGAATACCTAGTATGATGGGTTGGTTCTGAAGGCAGTATTGTCATATTGCATGACTGGAACATTGTCTGTAATAGTATAGTGTTGTAAGAATTTGTGGCTAATAGATTAGTATTGAAGTCTCCTAGTACAATTACATGTTCATAAGATGGTATCAGATTTTGGAGTACTGTTTCAATGTCATGTAGGTGACCGACATTTGGGGGCTTATAAACTACTCCTAATAAACATTTCTGCATTTTCGCTCTAATTTCTATAAATAGGTATTCGGGTCGAGACGAGTATTCACTAGGCGAATGGGATACAATTTTTGGTTGTAGATCGGAACGTATATACATCGCCACGCCGCCTCCATTTTTCCCGACTCTGTCATTCCTAATCAAGGTGTAATTTTGCATGTTTACAAGAGAAGAAGGAAGGGTATTTTTCAGCCATGTTTCAGAAATTAAAATGGCATGCAGATTTAGTGTTGAAAATATAGTTTGGAATTCTGAGAAGTGGGACAGGAGTGACTGTGCATTACAATGTGTTATTTTGAGTGTATTGCTGTTCAAAGAGAAACGTGATTTTAAAAGGTCTGAGGTGGAAGGGGTATGTTGAGATGGGGACAATGGAACTGTCAAAGACCGAAAAGGGGCTGCAGGTGCATTCCTTAAATCTATGGTTGAAATGTTACTAACTAAAACAAGAAAACCGTAAATATGAAATATCAATTGGTGTTTAGTATATGAAGTACAAAATTAAATTAATAAAAAATAGATTATACACGAAAAAATAAGAAAAAATGAACACAGTAAATAATTAAATACTAATAAAAATAAATTACAAAAAGTAACGAGTTTCTGAGTTGATAATTATCACTCTGACCTGAGATCTGATATATGATTTATTCGCTTTTTTCTGTCTCCTACCTTAACAATGACAGAACCATCTTGGGTCCAGACATTGGTTACGCCATGAATATTTATAGCTTCGCGAAGTAACTGATGCCTAGCACTAGTAAGGTCCTCACGAATCGTAATTCCACTGCCTTTCAAATTCTTTTTATTTCGAAACACCTCACTTCGCTTACGGTAGGACACAAATTTAACAATGACAGCCCTAGGTCGTCCACCATCTGTTTTTCTACCTACTCGATGACTACGGTCAATGTCACTGACCTGGAGACTAACACCAACTTTCTCTGCTACCTGCAAGGCGATGGCATCTGTGTCTTCATTTTCTTCCTCCGCAATGCCAAAAATACGCACACACTGACGCCTTTGGTATTGTTCTAAGCTATCAATCTTAGATTCCAAAGTCACTATCTTGTTATCACGGTCCTGAATAGATTTCTGGAGCTCACTGATTAAGGCGTGACTTTGCTCCAATGCCACTTTTAATTCTATAACCGCCGCAGCAACAGTCTCCTTTATTACGTTGGCAACACTTGACAGCATGGTAGCATCTTGTAGCGACTCTTGTAAGACACGTTTCACCACTTCTTCTATTTCCACTGAGTTATTCTTCTTGGGGCCCATCTTATGAATTTAACTTAGCCAAATTGTTTTATATAACACAAACTATCAGTTAATACGTTTTAAGCGACTTAGAATGTGATCACACCTTCAAAATAATATGTTGGTCACGAGCGATACACAACGCGTCTAGTCACTTTCCGCCATTAATTTTGTGAAGAAGTAACAATTTTTCATAAGTAATGCCACAAGTGATTTCAAGTTATCGATAAATTCACGACTCACGAAGTGAGGAGTAAATTTATCTAGAGAATTTGGAAATCAAGAGTAGCATTTGTTAGGATTATTTAACGAATAAAATTAAACTGTTGACTCACAAAGCATTATTTAAATATAGTTATTTTAAAATATTTATATATTTAATGTAAACGGGGATGTTTGAAAACAAATGATAAACGTTACGTTTAATTTGTTCATCACTGCAACTAACTCATACGTATTGCCAAATAGAATCACAATATTGTAAGAATGCACCCTAGAGAAGAAAAAATGAAACACACCATTACAGGTTATTGATTAATTTCTGATGTCCTATGATGTAAATATGGCAATTATATTTTCCTGCAACGTTAATTCCTGGGAAATAATACGTTTACGAAAGTGCAAACAGTGGTTTATTTTTTTGTTGTAGTATAATAAATTGCTACGAATGTTTTTACACGCTTTATATTAGCTTGACCTGTATCTATCTATCTATCTATGTAACGGAATCTTTCAACGCGATTTTCACCCACTTATAATCATCGGATCGACTTGAAACTTTGTATACTTATAGAGGACCCGTGACAATACAATAATTTCATATTTATTTTCTAAAATCCTGGCCATAATAATCAGAGAAAATAAAAAAAGTGTTTTGTATCAATGTAACGGAATCTTTCAACGCGATTTTCACTCATTTAGAACATTGGATTGACTTGAAACTTTGTATACTTGTAGAGGAATCGTGACAATGCAATAATTTCATATATATTTTCTAAATTCTTGGCCATAATCATCAGAAAATCAAAAAAAGTGTTTTTGTATAAATGTAACGGAATCTTTCAACGCGATTTTCACCCACTTAGAAACATTGGATCGAATTGAAATTTTGTATACGTGTAGAGGACCCGTGACAATACAATAATTTCGTATTTTGTTTAAAAAATCCTTGCCAGAATCGTCCGAAAATAAAAAAAAATTAAAACTGGTATAATAGGTTGCGGACTTGTCGAGTTTCTAGTCAATCGTTTTATGAGCTCAGTTGGTAGAGCAGTGAACTCTTAGTGGTATATAATTTCAGTAATCCATACATCGCTGGTTCAAATCCGGCTGGGAGGGTTTTTTTTATAGAAGAGTATTACTTTTAGCTCATACTACAATAGTATCGAATTTAAAGATATTTACATTTCTATCTTATTCTGTAAAATATTAAAACTAAAAAATAAATAATAGTTTTAAAAAACTAAAAGAACACGGTTTATTAGAAAACTAAAAAATGAAAAATAATTTTAATTTCCAATACGCTTGGGATAAAATAAAGTGGTCAACAAAAAAATCATCTCCAACACATATAGAATAAAATTAGAGTTATGAACAAAAAGAAAATAATTTTACCATCAAAAGCGTGGGGTGATTTTTATGATTTTTACATTTTCTTCTTAGAGAGCTTACTTTTACCAATATCTGTTTATTATCAAATATATTAATTTATATAGAGCACCCCACGCTTTTGATGGTAAAATTATTTTCTTTTTGTTCATAACTCTAATTTTATTCTATATGTGTTGGAGATGATTTTTTTGTTGACCACTTTATTTTATCCCAAGCGTATTGGACATTAAAATTATTTTTCATTTTTTAGTTTTCTAATAAAGCGTGTTCTATTAGTTTTTTAAAACTATTATTTATTCTATTACATCTCGCAAGCAGAATCTGGTTTATTTCATGCACTATATATACAATCTGGGAGCCACTTGATAATATGAAATCGATGAAATGAAAGTGATAAAATCGAGGTGAAAAATACTGTGAATGGTTGTAAATCAAAATTCATTGAAATGTGATTTGTCGTAGACTGCCATTTGGTGCATGAGTTAAATAGTCAATATAAACCATTCATCAAACAAAAAGTTAAAATAAATTAAAATACGTCGACGTTTGATAGCTAAGCTATCATTTTCAACACAAACTGTAGATACTCAGTGTTGATAATGATAGCTTTTCTATTGATGTTCGATTGCAAAGCTATCAAAATGTCGACGTCTGTTAAATGTTTTTAATTTTTGTTTGGCGATTGTGCTTCATTAATTATATATTTAATATAATTTATCATTACCAAAACAATCCTGTATATTAACATCCATAATTGTGTTTCTGCCTATCATGTGTAATTTTTCATTAAAATCAGAGTTCATTTGATAAATATGGAATGTGGTATTTGCTAAAATGTTCTCATTTGAATCCTTAAAAGGCAGTTGGATAATATGAGGTTAAGGTTCCCACCTTTCTAGACAATCGACAAGATAAGTCCCTCTGATTGTAGGCCTTAAGTGACGACCGTCTTTGACCCCAGAACATTCATATGATACTTATTTCCGTTAGAGAGTAGGGACGTTATAACGTTTAATCAATGGAAGTATTGTCATATTATAAATTAATAGAAAAAATTGTTGTTTCTTGATTATGAATTGGGAATGGGAATATATCGAATAAGAATAATAGTGGAGGATCAGAATAAATTAAAATAGTGTTAATTTGGACAGAAATGGGTTGATCACATGGATGGAATGAGCAAGGAGAGATATCCATTGTTAGCCAGAAATTATCAAGCAAGAGGAAGGCGTGATGTTGGAAGACCTAGAAGACGTTGGGCTGATGCAATATGAAGTCGGAACGGGCAATTGCCTAATCCCTGGAGTGATGATGATGATGATGATGTTAATTTGGTTGATAAGTTAAATATTTCATTTGAGATCGACTCCAGGACCATAATGGCGCTGAAAGGTTTAACTCAGATTAAAAACCCTGTCCCCATCAGCGTCATAAAATTATATCTTGTAAGTTCTTATCGTTTAATGGAGGCTGCTGTATAAACATTGCAATTGAAAAAATATATAGAGGAACTTCGGGTAATTGGACCCGTATTTTGAATGTATCGTTTTTTCTTCTTTTAATTAAGGGATTTGAATTTTGTTTACTTACAGTGATTATCATTAGTGTTATAACTATGAAAGAGCATTGTTATTTTATTCAAATATGGAAACATCTTCATAATTTATAAACTTTTTACATTATAAACAAGGTCCACTTTAACCTCCATTTTACGGTAAAGTGGACCCCAGAGTCCATCCTAGCCTTTAGACTATTTTAAATTTGTTTACTCTATTGATTTATACAACAGGTATAAATTAATATGAAAGTATTTATGACTGATCATAATTAAAAAGCGTTGCTATTTATTTAACGTTTTCAAAAATTACCGTTGAATATAACATTGAGACGTCATTCATCTGCAGACAGCGAATGTCTTTGGGTTTAAGTAAAATGACAAGGATATCAAATAAAATTAATTAACCATATTAAAAAAAAGATTTATATTCTTTGAGAGACATCCTAACATTTTTATTTTACTATCTCGATAATACACAACGTGTAGTTGGAATTCATCTGAAGGGGTTGAGTTAGAAAGACTAACTTTATGAAACAATTCGCAGATGTATAGTAAGATCCACCAGTAGAACCTGGAGGAAACGAAAGACCGATATCAAATGAAAGGACAGACATGAGGGAAGTAGGATATGATGAATTATTTACAGATGCCGTTCATAGATGCAGGGAAGAACCTGATAGAACAATGAAGATGGAGATCTAGATAGGGAAGAAACATGAGATAAATGCATTATGACACATTTTTCTAGAGCTGGTACCAGTTTTCTTTAATAAAACTTGATTTCATTAATATATCTGCTGTTTGATATTTTAAATTTGTTTCCTGATTTACTTTTGCTTTATACTTTGTACAGTTATTCGTTTTAGTAGTCA
Source organism: Diploptera punctata (assembly GCA_030220185.1). NCBI lineage: Eukaryota > Metazoa > Arthropoda > Insecta > Blattodea > Blaberidae > Diploptera > Diploptera punctata. The sequence goes on along the minus strand of JASPKZ010007696.1, from coordinate 41,824 downwards.
TGCACATAACTTTATGCGAGTAGATTCTAAGCATATATTTTCTATATTGTTTTCGAAGCAACCGGATTCACTTCCATCCATAGTAATTCTACCCGAAGGCAGGTCCTTCACTGCAATCATAGCATTTTCATGCTATGCTTGCAGCTTTACTAGGGAATTGTGTAGGTGTGGTAGCTTCCCGTTGCTTTCCACACCGGTGAAGGATGATCGTGATGATGATGATGATGATGATAAGGATGATTATGATGGCCATATGAGTTCGGGGACCGTTTGGGCCTTAAAGTTTTCCTGACATTTGTCTTACAGGTGAGGAAAAACCCCGATAAAAACCTCACGCAGAAAAACTGCCCCGACCGGGGATCGAACCCGGGCCCGCTGCGTGACAAGGCAGCACGCTACCTCGAGACCACAGCGGTGGACCCGGATTCACTTAGAGAACATAAAATACCGTTTAGACAAATTATTATGTAATCAGATTTTATTATTTTATACAAACACATATTACATGCTTCTAATTTTTTTAAGTTTCAGAATATCAGACAGGTTTTAGAGAAGGACATTCCACAAAGGACAACGTATTTTTTTCTGAGAACATTAATTGAGATAATCTGAAAAAAAGAGGGTAAATTATTTTGCGCATTCATTGATTTAAATCTGTCATTCGATACCGTGCACCTGAAGGGAATTTTGGGAAAAATTGAATTGGAAAGGATCGTCTTATAAAATGATACATGCTTTAATGTCAATTTGTAAATATGTTAAATTCTGTATAAAAATAGACCAAAGTTTCAGCCAATCGGATAGTGAGACATGGTTGAATTTTGTTACCAATGCTATTTAATATATTCGTTGATGATATTGTAGTCATAATGTTAGAAGAAGACACTGAGGCCTCGGAAATAAGAAATGTTAAAATCCCTGATCTGTTGTAAGCAGATTATTTAATTATTTGTTCCAAGAAATGAAGGGACTGTAAAGAGGTTTTGAGCGTCTGGAAATATTCTATAGGAATTGAAGTTTGACTGTAAATGTTACTAAGACAAAAGCAATGGACTTTAAAAATGGGACGGTCTATGGCAGAGCAGAGGAATGTAAATACAGCGACCAAGTACTCCAGAACGTGGAACATATTGAATATCTTGGTACGACGTTGAAAATGAATGGAAAGTAGAAGAAATATATTGATATAGCGTTTTTTAAAGGCAAGGGACAACTTAACAGTACTGTATGCTCGGTGTTCTGGGTCGAGTGCCTGATATTCCAGGTAGCACGTTAAGGTACGTACACACCTGCGCGCCGCAAACACGAACGGCGCGCGCGCCGCACCATGTTCGTCAGATTTGGACGGGGTTGCGCGCGAACGGCGCGCGCGCGTCTCTCACCACGATCCACTCATTGTCGGTTTTTTCCACGAACACTTTGATGGTTCGCTGTTTATATTTGGACGGGTACCTGAGAGGTTCGTTGTTTTCGGTGCGCACTTTGATGGTTCGCTGTTTATATTTGGACGGGTACCTGAGAGGTTCGTTGTTTTCGGTGCGCCGTAGCCGAGCGGTTAAGGTAGGAAGCCTTGGCGCAAAGCTACGGCACTTGCACTGGTTCGAGTCTCCATGGGGGAAGAAATGTTCTCATGGTATTTCGGCCAGTATGGGACCGGTGCCCACCCAGCATCGTGAGACAATTGGGTAGCTACAATAAGTAGCGGCTCCAGGTTGACGAACCAGCTATAACGGCTGAGGGACTCGACATGCTAACCAAATGTCACCCCTACACTGGCTGTTGATCATCTACCTCTGTGATTGACACATGTGGATGTGAAGGGCCAGCAGCCGGCTGGTAAAAGGGCAACCACTGAAAAGTGGAAATACCCTCAATCGGAATTTGTCCCCGCGTCGTAGCCGAGCGGTTAAGATAGGAAGCCTTGGCGCAGAGCTACGGGACACGAGCTGGTTCGAGTCTCCATGGGGGAAGAAATTTTTTCATGGTATTTCGGCCAGTATGGGACCGGTGCCCACCCAGCATCGTGAGGCAATTGGGTAGCTACAGTAAGTAGCGGCTCCAGGTTGATGAACCAGCTATAACGGCTGGGGGATTCGACATGCTAACCACATGTCACCCCTACACTGGCTGTTGATCATCTACCTCTGTGATTGACACATGTAGATGTGAAGGGCCAGCAGCCGGCTGGTAAAAGGGCAACCGCTGAAAAGTGGAAAGACCCTCAATCGGACCTATTATTTGAGTATAGAGTGGTAAGAGGAAAACATGTTAAAACTTATTGATATTTATAGAAGCAAGCAATTATTGTGGGATCCTCAACATAAGGATCATTTTTAAAAACCATTGAAAGAGATGCCTGTTTTTTTTTCAATGTTATGTGTTTTTTTTTCGTGTGTGCTGTAATTGTATGAATAAATTAAAATTATTTAGAAAACATTATTTATTTAAGACGTTCATTTCATAATATTATGTATGAAGTATCACAAAAGAATACAATATATAAACACATTTATTACTAATTATTTATTTATTTCTTCAAAGACTCCAAAGAGCAAGATTGCTCATGTTAAGGGGCAATATACAAAAAATAATGGCCATAAAACAATTAACAATAAAAACAAGAAAACAAATTCAGGCATAAGTTTAAGTAATACAAACTACTATAGATGCACAATATAGGCTATATATATATACACATATAAATACAATATTTAAACAGGATAATATTAATAATAATAAAATTAACAAAATTAACTAAGAAAGCAATGAGAACATTTTTTAAATACAATTATAAAAATGTTTAACATTCGTGAAATGTTGATATTCAATAGGTATAAGTTATTGTAATGGTTGATTAATGCATAACGAATCCCTTTATACCTTTTTTTTTTGAGAAACTAGTATCTTTGTGCAATAAAGTACCTCTAGTATAATAATCATGTACATCTTTATTAAATATTAAGGCCATGTTATGGTGAGATAGATTCTTAATAATTTTAAACATATATATACAAATCATATATTTTTAAATTCCTTTAATGCTATAATATTTGAAAAAGTATAAATAAAGTTATAAGATGTAATACGTAATAAGCGTGACCAGACGTCCCGATTTTGGCGGACAGTCCCGATTTTTAACAATTTGTCCCGCGTCCCGCGGCATTTTAAAAAAAAGTCTCAATTTTTTGGGAAAGAATGCAAGACAAGCGGGAGAACGGAAAGGGAATATACGGTTTTCGCCGCCCATGTAGCTATTTCACCAGGATATGAGTTTTATATTATTTTTGTTAATTTTGTAATGTTAAACTTTAATAATAACAAATCATTGTTGAGAACTGCTTATCAAAGTTAACATTGTTGATTCGACCACCATTGTTTGGTAAATAAAGTGCGGACAAAAAAATCGCAATTGAGTGTTGAGACTTCGATAGTTATTTTATGTGAAGTATAATTTAACAAATTCTTGTGAAAAAATTCATGACCTTTTAAACAACGACAGCAATCTACTTAAAAAAATCACTCAAATGAGAAATATGCCAAAGAATAAAATAATACTGGTACTATACATAATTTTGTAATGTATTACATTTGTAAATTATACTTATGTTGATATTATTTTTGCGTTCTATAAAATTTTTGTTGCTCCATAGAGTATCTTTACATTTTATAATCAAATAAGACCAACATATTTTTTCATATTTCATAATATTTTGGCGAAATGTTCATATTTTAGTAAACATTTAATATTCCTTCATATTCTTCAATTTTTTTAAATAAAATTTCAATAACTGATTAAAAACATGTTTGAAGTGATTGTAGAGACATGGTTGGTTACACCTGCTCTGCAAAATGTCTACTGAAGGTTTGTTGGTTTCCTATGGATCGCAGGAGGTTCGTTGAAATTAATCATTTCGACGAACATAACACGCGCCGTGCGCGCGCGGCGCGCATATGTGTACGTACCTTTAGACAAAATGTATGGAACGATGGTGAGGCCTGTAAATGCATTTTGGTAGTACGATATGGGGTTTTAAAAAGAACGGAAATACTGAACAAAGTATGTACACATATACTTATATATATATTCCAGGGCTTAGTAAGGTCGTTAATACTGTGAAATCGAATATAAATTTGGTTCATTTCAGGATGACAAAATATAAAAAATCATGTTCTCAAGAACTGATTACGCTAAGCAAATGTGATCAAACAATGCTTAGAGCAGTTTGCTATGACCATCAAATTAGGAACATATATGTGAAATTTTTGGGCAGACGAAGATAGGAGGAAACTCCAAATGATTGAGATGAGTTGAATATAGAAAAAAGGGAGCGAAAATAGTAATAATGTTTTCAGAAAAATAAGGAGGAGAATATAAACCAAAAACCACTGATTGTACGGGAAAGCGTTCGCTGAATTTACAAAGAGACCTAAAACAAGTTTGAGGAAAAGAATCACATAAAGAGTGATATAAAGAGACATTAGAGCTCGCTTAGTTGAGGTTGGGGGCATTGAAATTTCTAAAAATTACCGACAATCACGATACACGATTATATCCAATATGCGGGAAGCTTTGAAGATAAAATACATATATTTGGAAAATGTAAAGATTGGTAATATTGGAGGCGTAGGTTGATGGCAGAAAGACTTGTAAATTTAAATCGTAATAGTAAACCCAAAAAAATTGATAAATGTGGACAAATTTCTGGACAAGACGCGGAAAATAAGAACAACACTCAGTCGTGAATAAATACATATAAAATTTACAATATGCTACCTACAATATGCAAATTTACAATTTGCTACCTATAATAAACTAAAAATCACGAATACTTTCTATAGGAAAAAGGACATACACAAGTATACATGGTGCGCTAGAAACCAAAGATCTTTAATAGATTACATAATGATTAATGATAGACTCCGGAATCAAATACAAGATGTAAGAATATACAGAGGATGTGACATATATACAGACCACTATCTATTGGTAGCCATGATACTTATAATAGCCAAATGGAAAAAACGAAAAACTCAAGAAAGAATAAAAGAAGAAGATTTTAAAGTATAACTTCTAGAAGAAGAGAGTATTTGACAATTATACCAAAAAAGGCTACAAGAACACTTAGAAAGAAAAGCAATTAATAATAATCTAAACGAAGAGTGGGAAAATATGAAAACATGTATTATAAATGCTGCAAATGAAACTATAGGAAAGAAAGAAAAGATTCGCAACAAAAGAGGATTAAAGATATGGAATGACGAAATAGAGGAGGCTGTGCGAGACAAAAAATTAGCTTATTTAGAGTACTTACAAAAGAAAACTGAAGAATCTAGAACTATATATAAACAAAAAAGAAATCGAGCAAAACAAATAACTCGAACAGCTCATAAAGATTCCTGGGAAAGTTTTATTTCCAAAATAGAGCACGATGTACATGGCAGACAATCGTTAGCATTTAAAGTAATGAAACAATTAAATACAACAGAAACAAGATACTGCAAAACTAAATACCATTGATCTGAAGACATGGGAGAATCACTACAGAGAATTATGGTGTAACGAAGAAGAATTAGTTATAAAACGCCCTTCTGAAAGTGAAAATAAATCAGAAATAGAATTACTCTAAGCGAAATGAGAGAGGCATTGAAAGAAATAAAAATTAAAAATCACCCGGTATATATGGTATAAACAATGAACTAATAAAGTATGCAGGTTTATTTGCAGAAATAAGATTATTAAACTTAATAAACGAATGTTGGAAGACATGTAAAGTACCTGAAAATTGGAAGATAGGTGAAGTCATATCCCTTCAAAAAAGGAAATAGATTAGATAGTAAAAATTATAGAGGTATCAGCTTATTGAACTCCACTTATAAATTATATGCAAAAATAATAAATAATATAATAGATTGAAGAAGATATCTGACACACTCTTAGAAGAAGAACAAGGAGCGTTTAGAAATCCTGCAGTGATAATGTGTTTATTATAAAGAGACAAATTGAAAAAAGAAGAGAATTTAACCTGCCATCATATTTGTTGTTCATTGATTTTGAAAAGGCCTTTGACAGAGTGAACAGATCTATACTATGGGAAATAATGAAGGAACGAGGATATCCACACCATCTAATAAAATCAGTCCAAGGCTTATATGAAGAATCTAAAGTAGTGATAAAAACTGATGGAAAAAGGTCAGAAGAAATTTTAATAAATCAAGGAGTTAGACAAGGGTGTAGTCTATCGTCCACTCTTTTTAAAATATATATATATATATATATATATATATATCAACGACATTACGAAACAATGGAAAATTATAATGGACAATGACCATAGATTGAACAATAACTCAAGTATTAATAACGTAATTTTCGCCGATGATTTGGTCTTACTACACCATGATGAAGATCTGTTACAATTGGCTGCTTACAAACTAAATGCAATATGTAGCGATTATAATTTTAAAATTGCAATAAGTAAAACAAAAGTAATGGCATTTTGTGGAAGAAATACTCTGCGTGCAAGAATACTAATTAGAGACGAAATTATTGAACAAGTATCCCACTTTAAATATTTAGGATGTGACATCAGCTATGGGTATGATAAAGATATTGAACACAAAACACATCAGTTTCAATCTATTTGTGGTACAATAAATAGAACATTGAATAATAAAGCTCATAAACATTAAAAAATTAAAATTTTATAAAACAATGGATGTCCCTGTCCTTTTGTATGGGAGTGAATCTTGGATTACCACTACCAAACAAAAAAAGTAAAATCCAAGCAGCCGAGATGAAATTTTTAAGAAGAGTAAAAGGCTGCACTAGAATGGACCAGATAAGAAACGAGGATATCCCTGAAGAACTGCAGATCTACTCCATAAAAGAAAAGATATTTAACAACAAGATACAGTGGAAAGAACATGTAGAAAGAATGGAAGAAAGTAGATTACCAAATAAAATCTTCCATTATTTTCCCAGAGGAAGAAGAGATGTCGGACGTGCTCGGAAGAGATGGTCTTAGATCTATTTGTGAAGACGGAACAGGCAACTCTTGCCTAAACCAGGAAGTGAAGAAGAGGAAGAAATTTTACAATATAAAAATAGAATACCTGATATCTTAGTCTTACTCAATTTTGGATGTAGGATGTGGAGTTCCAATTTAATACAGTCATTAAAACATTGTCCATCATCCATAGGCAAAGTAATAAACTGAAAATCAACATTCTAGAAGAGATCGAGATATTAAAAGAAACCAGAAACACTCACCTGCTTAATGAGAACTCGCCCAGTGACGTAAAACCCGCTAGACAAGATTCTCACGAACAATCAGTACCGATTCATAAGCTGAAGATGGAGTATATGTTCCGAAAGTACTCCACATCCTACATCCAAAGTTGAGGAGGACTGAGATCTCAGGTATTCTATTTTTATATTGTAAATGTTACATAGTAATCTCAACGGTGTTTCGTTATGAATTTTAAAGGTATAAATAAATATGTAACCAAAATGCAATATTATTAATACTTAATAATTATACCTAGCTTAATTAAGCGTAATGTAATTGTACTGTTATTTATTTATTTGATACGGACTGTCAACAGCACGTACGGCTTGTTGCCCGTGACATCCACATTTGTAAAAAAGTTTCTAAGTATCTTAATATAGTCTAATTTTGTCATTCTAGAATCGTGCTTGTATCAATTAAATGTACGAGTAGATATATTGTAGGCCTATTGTTAGATAATTTAAACTATTTTTTTACTCAATACATTTATTTTCTGAAACATTGTCCTCGCTTCATTTACAAGCTTACAATTTGTTTTACCTGCAATGGGCACGGTTTGGGAATGAAAGAAAGGCATGGAAACTTGATGTAGGAAAATCAGAGGAAAATTACCTGTAGATATGCCAATAATTAGATAAAAACATTAAACATTATTTGAGGGAGGTGAATTATAGTCTACAGGGGACAATTAGAAAATATTAACTCAGGATGAGCATATATGGAGAAATCGTGTTCGCGCAGCCATGAATTTTTGGGTTCGATTGCGTTAATGAATGTGTTAGTTAGTTATTTAGTTAGTATTCTTTCATAATATTAATTTCACAACTTGGTTTTTATTTTGCATACGATAAAGATTTTTTAAAACTTCGATACACAGTATTTTTGTCTCGTATTTATGATAATTTCACTTTTATGAGAATAAAGAGATTAGCTTCTCCCTTTACTTGACAATTAATTCTAGAAATGGTAATTTGTTGCCTACGGTAAACAATATTGAAGGTGCTGGATTGTGGAGCAGTTGTTTGAGAGAATGTAAATGAGGGAGGGGCACCGACTTAACAATTCCTCAATCAGCAGAAAGCCAAAGAAATCTCCCTTCTTCTCCCCTGAGCTCTGGCTTAAATAACTTCATTACTAACCGCACTATTGACAGCTGAGACGGGGCGAGGAGGTTTTCGGTATTACGCTGCCAGATGGCGACGTCCTCCCCTTGTTTTATCAAACATTTGTTGGAAATTTTATATTGTTGCATATTGATGTCTTCGGACGCCATGGGGAATACTTTACTAAGCACGTAACTATTGCCTGTCTGCGTTCATTTTCAGCTTCTAAATATATAATATATTCAATTTGCGTATATTATTTAAATAATTGCTACATCCGTTGTTGCGTCATATTTATTAAAATTCGCATTATCTCTCGCTCCCTCTCTCTTTCTTTACCTTAACTCAACTTATCCCTTTGAATGTAGGCCAACTGTTTTGTGCCTCTCGGACCATATTGAATACAACTAGGCCTATTATATATCTAGGGTAAATGTTATTATTCGTCTGGCTTAACTTTGCAAGAAATTTGTAGAAAGAGACAGCTGTGCTCACCTCTCTCACTCGCACCACTGTCGGTGTTTCTTCACCAGATGTTAATAAGGTAAGAGGGAAGACGAAAACTGACAACAGGGTGGGTTCTTTCTTCTGTAAGTGGTCGAAAGAGGTCAGGGATCTACCCTTATATCTCCATCTCTCTCTTTGCCAAGTTAAGCCAGATATACAATAAACGTGAATCACATAAATATATTTTTGAGCACGAAGACATGGACAGCCTGTTGAGTGATCATTTCAATACCGGGACCATTTACGTTTGAACAAGAACTTTTAAGGCAAGTCGCGCCATTCACTCATTGCAGATAAACAGACCCGACGATCATAACCCATGAGCAATTTTTAAAGTACAATACTTATAAAGTCATAATACCCTAAATAAGTTGAAGCTATTAATACACCAGTTATAATTCCCATATGTGTTACTGAAGAATAAACAATTTCTTCGCATACAAATTAAACTAGCTAAGGTCCCACCAACAATCCTAATATAAATGTTTTAAAAATTATCCTTCACCCAGTTCTTATTAACAAACTGTATACACGAAATAATCCATACCCCTTCTAAAAAAATAAGTGATAATGATAGCCTAAAAGTATTTGAAAAAAAAATCCTGATATTATTTATAGATGAGGGAAAACTCGAAAAACCTTAACCAGTAAACTTGTCCCGACCGTAAACTGAACTCAACTCCATAGCACGACACGCGTAAAAGGGCTTGCCTCAACAGCCGGTGGCTGCTTAAAATCCACATGTGCCATTGACAGAGGTTAATCATCAACTGAACAGTATAGAGGAGACATGTGGTCAGGAACCCGGGTCCCTCAGCCGTTACAGCTGATTTATCAGTATGGAGTCGCTACTTATTGTATATATCCATTCTCCTCAGATTGGTGGATGGGTCATCAATACCATACTGAGAAAATTTATTTCCCTAGGGGCTCGAACCAGCGCATGTCTTGTCTTCTGCGGAAACCATGCGATGCCCCGACACAAAGTTATTTGGTAAGTTAAGGAAGAAAGGATGTATGTCTATATATAAAATAAAATTTAGAAATGTTTTCATATAAAAATGTAGTTGATATTAATTTACACAGAATAATCATTGTATATCGCAGCAGATGGTTTGCATAAGGAGTAAGGATTATACTTGGAGTCTCAATAGAATTGGATGTCAGAGGAACAATAGATGTAAATAAGTTTATATAAAAGCTCTTTGTTTATACGTCTTCATTCTTCTAGAGTTTCACACTCCTGGGTGTTATAATTTCCATCTTATTTTCTTCTTGGAGAAGAGAATGTTTTCGAGCCTGGAAAATGTCTTAGGAGTTTATTCTTTATCAGATCATCTTAAGTGGATAATCCCCGACTTTGCGTTTGTTTTTAAAGAAGTTCATAAAAATAAGCCTACCGTGTTCTTCTATAAAAAGTTAATTTCACTTCTTCAGAGGAGAAGGGGAAAACGTCATGTCTTACTTTGAGCTCTTCCAGAGAAACACGTATAGTAGTTTTTAATCCACTTTATGTCCTGTCGACCCTTCCACCCTGCCTTTTCTTCTCGAGGGCTGAAGACAACTACGCCACTTAGGCGATATCTCATTGTCTCAATTCAAGTGGAGTTCCCGGAGAAATTATATTTCCATATGGATATACTGACTAGACATTGTGAAAATATCTCCTATTCTTCTTCAGTACCTTATTAGATAATTAATACACTGAAACTTAGGATAATATAACAATATTCTTCATATGGTAAGATATTTATTTCACAGTCGAAGAATATTATTTTTAGAAATGAAATTGCTGGAGACCATTAAGAAAAAAATAATTTAACCAAATTCTAACTAGAGATTTGTTAGACCTACACAATGAAGTGTTCAATCATGAACGATATACCACAAAAATAAATATTATAAAATACTTCAGAAATTTCAATCTACAGTAGAAATTGTTACATTTTAATATACCGTAACGACGTAGTATTATATGCAAACGACATACTTAACACGCCATCTCTCATTTGTTCTACGGGCTGAATCATAAATAAGGCTATACGTTTGATCGCGTTGCGTGATGAAAATATTACCATTACAGAAAATATAAAATCACCGTTGGAAAGGCAATTATTCACATTACAACAATGGAATAAAACAAAACAGTGTAGAACTGACGTCATTAGTCAAAATGGCGTTGAATATGCAACAGCAAATTACAATTGCTGCATGGCAATAACGTATGCTAATGATCGTGAGGCCGCAAGATGGGCAAGACGTGAGTTTAACGTAGCAGTGCAGTCGTCAACTGTGGGGAAGTTGAGAAAGCGACTGCTGGAAACGGGAAGGATGCAGAAAATCAAACCTCTTGGAAGGCCTCGCATTAGCACGGATGCAGAAACAACGAAGAGAATTGTGGAGGCGTTCGGCGCTAGCCCACAAAAATCAACCCGCCAAACTGCACGTGAGCTTCATATCAGTCAATCGAGTGTGTGTCGTGTTTTGAAGCGTGAGAAGTACCACCCCTTCAAACCGATTTGTGTCCACGAATTTAATGAAGACGACCCTGACAGGCGGATGGAATTTTGTGAATTTGTTGTAAGCGAATCAGCACACGACAAACATTGGTACAGGAAATTGCACTTTTCTCATGAGGCTGTTTTTCATGTGAACGGACGTGTTAATCGACACAATTGTCACTATTATGGTAAAGAGAATCCTAATGGTATTGAAGAGACACGTTTAAGATGCGGCAAAGTCACTGTTTGGGCTATGATCGGATGGGAAGGACTATTAGGAATGCGAATTTTGGATGAGACTGTTAATGGTGATCGGTATGGTGATATCCTTAGACAAATTGTCCTGCTGGTAATGCAAAGTGCTGAACATGAGCGATGTTTATTCCAGCAGGATGGTGCATCTCCTCACTATCCAATTGCAGTGAGGGAAATTTTGGATGATCATTTGCAAAACAGGTGGGTGGGAAGAAGAGTCCCCATTGAATGGCCAGCCCGTTCCCCTGACCTCACAGCATGTGACTATTGGTTGTGGGGTTATTTGAAGGAGAAGGTTTATGTCCGGAAACCTCAAGACGTCGACATGCTGAAATTAGTGATTGAGGAAGAAATTCGAGCTATTCCTCTAAACATGTATCATAGCGCAATGAATGACTTCCCAAAGCGTTGCCAATTATGCTTGGATGTAAACGGCGAACAGTTAGAAGCAATAAAGTGACTTGCTTAGTGTTGTTGTAAATGATTTGTTTTGTTTTGTTCTATTATTGTAATTTGAAGGATTCCCTTTCCAATGATACCATCATATTTCCTTTAATAATAATATTTTCGTCACAAAATGCGATCAAACGAATAGTCATATTTCTGAATCACACTGTATATAGATGGCTTATAACTTTATTCATTCAATTAAATAAATTTTACTGCATATCGTTTGCTAAACACATACTTATTCTCAAGGAATAAGAGTGCAAGGAAAGAACCAGGTAAGGCACTTTTTTGTCGAAATGGAGTTGATGGTATCATTAGATTCTCCATGGAAAGCGCTATCATTTATAAGTTAAAACGGTAAAAATAGAGTTTAATCTTGGGTTTATTTACTTCCAGAATGTGGCATACGGTAAGGAGATATAGATGTTGTAGACTAAAAGTACGGTTTTAGGTTTCAAGTAAAGAGTGATTTACCTGGTTCTTCCCAACATCTTTCATTACTCATTAATGAAGTGCAGAATACATTAAATCTGGGCTTAGAAAACTTGTACAACTTGATCTATAAAATAGCTTTACCATTAGAGTTACGAGCAGATGGAGATTTCATTGATATCTAGGAACAAAACGCACACGAATCAATTAATAAAATAATAAAACACATAATTAAATAAAAATAATAATAATCGTCCTGAAATGTGGAAATTTGCCTAAACTGGAATAAAACACTGACATCTTTCTATTAGGCCTATTATTAATTAAAATGTTATTTCCACTAGAGGCATGGAACAGAAACAGGTGTACAATAGATCAGATCTTTAGCATAAGACATATTTTAGAAAATAAATGGGAATATAATGGAACTGTACATCAACTATATGTAGACTTCAAGAAGGCATTTGATTCATATAAGAGGAATAAGTTATATACTATCCTTCTGGTGTTCGGTATTCCTAAAAAGTTAGACTTATAAGAATGTGTCTAAATGGCACAAAGAGTAGGGTGCGTGTAGGTAAACATTTTCGGATACTTTTGAAATTCACTATATGTTAAAGCAAGGAGATGCAATATCTTCTCTACTATTCAATTTTTATATTTGAGCATGCCATAAAACCTTTGGAGAATGAAGAAGTCCTACAACTCAATGGTATTAATTGACCGTTAGTCTATGCTGATGATGTAGTATTATTGAGCGATAACGAGGAGATACTAAGGATCAACACACACACTTTGTTGAATAACTCTAAGAACTTGAGACTGGAAGTAAATATCAATAAAACTAAATAATATTCACACATATAGGCCTAAATGCGTTATATAATGGAAATGGACAACTAATGACAAATGAAGGAAATTTTGAACAAGTGGCCGATTTCAAGTATCTAGGAACAGTTATTACAATTAGGAATGAGATGGATAAGGAAATTAAACATAGGCTCAATTCTAGAAATGCATGCTATTATGCATTACATGGACTCTTGTCGTCCCAACTCCTTTCTAAAATGATAACTGAAAATATATAAAGCAGTCATTCTCCCAGTTATATTGTATGGTTGCGAAACATGGACTCTTACTTTAAGGTAGCAAGGAAGATTACTAGCATTTGAGAATAAAGTTCTTAGGAAAATTTTTGAGCCAAAAAGAGATGAACAGACAGGCGAATGGAGAAAAGTACACAATAGTGAGCTACATGATATGTATAGGAAGCCAGATATAATAAGAATAGTTAAGTCTCGTACGCTGCAATGGGCAGGATATGTGGCACGTATGGGGGATGAAAGAAGTACATGGAAACTTCAGATAGGAAAACCGAAGGGAAAACGCCCAGATGGTAAACCAAGAACGAAGTGGGAGAATAACATTATCCATGATATGAGGGAAGTAGATTATACAGAGGACGATTGGAAAACGTTAGCTCAGGATAGAGAGTACTGAAAGCTTATGCCTGCGCGGCCATGAACATACGGGTTCGATAGAGCCAGTGAGTTAGTTAGAGGCATGAAAAAACAATCTAATATGCTGTACACATAATTTTAAATATAAATATAATTATCAACTTGCCAATATATTGTAAAATAACTAACTCTCGGATATTCATGACGTGCGGAAATAAGCTCTCCATACATCTCTATTTTGTCCTGTTTTCGAATAATTCGCTACATAATTTACCTCCTTCAGATGACGGTTACTATTATTCTCCTGCCGCATTCTTAATCTACCCAATGGTCGTTTTATTTCTGGCTTTCTTACAGTAAGTCTGTATGTCCTTCTGTCATTGACCATTCGTGTCACCTATCATGCACGTCGCAGTCTATGAGACCAACTTTTCTTATTAAATGTTGTTTCTCATAAAGATCGTGACATAATTCACTCTTATGTAAGTTCCAGTTGTAGGCCTACTGTAAACTGATTTACATAAGATATTACTCCGCCGATTCCGTCTATTGGGGGAACCGTGGTGCAGCTTTTACCCGCCATATGACTGAATTCTGTACGGAACTGTCATCGATGGAAACATTGTTCTTACACAATATCGTATTTTATGGGAAATAAGGCTGAATACAAGGTAAGATGGTGCCAAGAATAAGGATCTTTCTCCATTTCTTATTTATTTATTGCAAAAATATGTGGGCCTACCTAATCAGGCGTATACGCTTTTTCCATGATGTCGATAGTAATCCTTTAATTACAATTTCATTACGAGCAGAATTTATGTTCCATGATGACTCATCCATGATTCTGCTGTTATTTTCATCATATCATCAATGGCTAATGTGAGATATGTTTCTAGAATATGTCACTTCATCAAAAGTGAATTAGTTTATTGTTAAGTTTCAATTTCAGTTATATAGTATATTTTTGTTCTCGCGATAATGCGTTTTGTCGTACTTACAGCAATGGCGACCATGATTCAAAGTTCAACTTCCTACATTTCGGGATTGCCAACCTAAATAACTATACTGTAATAAAATAACTATACTGTAATATAACATGTTACAAACACGCGTGTGGGAAGTAAAACCACTGCCTCTATGGATACTACATGCAATGTATATACAAAAAATTTCCAAAATGTCGTGTTAGTATACATTATATGAAACAAATCACTGCATTTTAAATGAACTGAACTTTATATGAAACAATATAAAAAATACATACGTACTTTCCGCCATTTTATCACTAATTGGTTTCATGACCTCCTGTGGGAAGTAAAACCACTGTCCTCTATGTATACTACATATAATGTATATACAAAAAATATCCAAAATGTAGTGTTAATATACATTATTCAAAACAAATCACTGCCTTTAAATCAACTGAACTTTATTTGAAACAATTTAAACAATAAATACGTACTTGCCGCCATTTTATAACTAATAGGTCTCACGGCCTCCTGTTGTTACAACTAATAAACATTGCCAATACTCTTAACGTTAGTCAATTGTTTATAATGAACGCAAATATTTCCAACAAAGATGTTATTATTTTACTATTATTTATTACTTTGAAAACATCATCGCGCAAAAAAAATAATGTGCAACGCACGATTGTGAGGTGTTTTACAGAATTTCGGAAATTAAAAACCGAGCGATAACGAGGTTTTTAAACATTTTCCTCGATTCTGTAAAAACCACTTCTCAACCTCGCATCTTAATATACTATCACGTGTGACCATATTATGACGCATTGTTGACGCGTTGCTCAAATAACCACTTTTGAATTTGGTGGGCGGCGGCAGAACTTTTTATAAGATAATAGAAGTTGAATTCTGATCACGTGTAGCTTCCTCTCCAGACCTGCTTTATGGAGGTATCTATTCTCAGATAGAAGGACCGAGCTCTCGCAACTTTTATGCAGGAAGGTTCCAGATTGAGATTGCAGATTATTCTGACACTCGCATATATGTGGACGTGCGAAGTTCTGACCGACCAGTCGTGTTTTAGTAGAGGACCAGAGAAAGTGTGGAAGAGCGAGAGACTAGAAAGTTTTGTAATCTAAAACATCTACGAGTGTAAAGAACTATATTATAAAATAAACTAAGAAAATAGACTCTATTAGCTGAAAATCATAAATGCGTGTATACATTGAAGTAGAAAGAGAGAGAGCATTAAAGACATTTTGGAATTTTTTTGTAAACATTTGTGAGTAATTCCATCTGTTACCATCATCACCGCCATCCGTGATAATATATTTAGTTATCTTGATATTTACCTCCAGTTCCAGTTTCTTAGTTATATATATATATATATATATATATATATATGTATATATATATATATATGTTAGCTTTAAGCATTTACTGATTATTGCTTAATTTTATTTATTTATTTACCAACAAATAGGCTTGAATAAGATACAAAGCATAGGACTACCAAATCAATTTTTGTTTTATCTGATAAAAAAACTCCTGATTATTTCAAAGTGCTATTCAATCTGAAAACAAATATTATCTTGGGATTTTTCTATAGTAGCCCGAGTATAATAACCAAACATTTTTTTTGACGTTAGCACGCCATTTTACTTGAAACTTTGTAAAGAAAGTAGGAATGAGACACAGAAAGAAATTTAATACTTGCTCAGCCCTGCCACTTAAGTCATCCATCCAAATTTTAAGATTACTACTATACACATTTAAGTTGGTAACGTTTGTACATACTTCTCAAGAGTTATTTTATATATCGAAAGAATTTTAGCACATCCTTACATTGAAACCTCGTGTTCCTACTTGTACAATTGATTTTTGTATTGTATTTACGTATACTTGTAAAATGTAATTTTTGTATTATTTTACTATTCGCTGGTTGAGTGGAAGAGAAGGCCTTATGGCCTTAATTCAGCCAGCTAAAATAAAATATTATTATTATTGTTATTATTATTTCGATGAACTTATTCATCTTTTCGACTTCCTCGGGTCGTTACAGTGAGTTCTCCTATTGTATTTTCGGTCCAAAATGTTGCCAGTTGTATTTGTTTCAGCATATGCTAACAGCTGATTAATATATTTGAATATTGCGATTTCTTTGTTCTCTTAAGTTTTGATTGCATGATCAGGTCAAATATTGAATAGCAGAGTGTATCTCTTTGAATTTCAAATATATCACATAACTGTATTCCTAACCTTACCTTACTCATTGTATTAAGTCTAATAGATTTGAATCCAAAATGTTACTTTATAAAACTAAGTATTACAATTGCTTTTTTTTATATTATTAATAAGATAATTTTTGTATTTCTTATTTAAAATTATCTGCTTTTCACTCATAGTAAGATGGGAGTTAATAATCATCACCAGCTTTAGATGAATGCAATAATTGGTTTTATGAAAGAGAAATTATATTGGAGGTGTGTTAAAAAGTAAAGTGATCCCACAACAGGCCTCAGGAGGCCCTTGGGGTAGTAGGAGGTTAAGGCTCCCACTTTTTCTAGACAATCGGCACTTTATGTCAGCCGGGTTGTCAGCCCTGCGTGACGGCCGCCTTTACCCCAGAACAAGCGTCTGGTACTCATTTCAGTTAGAGGCTGAGTCGACCCCAGGGCCATAGTGCCGCCAGAGGGTTTTGGTCAGTTTAAAAATCCTGACCCCAACGGGACTTGAACCCTCGACCCTCCGGCTTGTAGATCAGTGCCTTAACCACTACGCTACGGCGTGCCCCCAGACTAAAGTAAAGTGATCCCACTACAGGCCTCAGGAGGCCCTTGGGGTAGTAGGAGGTTAAGGCTCCCACTTTTTTCTTGACAATCGGCACTTGATGTCAGCCGGGTTGTCAGCCCTGCGTGACGGCCGCCTTTACCCCAGAACAAGCGTCTGGTACTCATTTCAGTTAGAGGCTGAGTCGACCCCAGGGCCATAGTGCCGCCAGAAGGTTTGGGTCAGTTTAAAAAGGTGTGTTTGTTTATTAAATTTTCTCGAAATGCGTTTTACATTTGTGAGGAGATAGAAAATCAATATACTCTATCTCTAAATAATATATATATATATATATATATATATATATGCTGTTTTGAATGGTGGCCCTTAAATGCATGAACCGTTCTATTCACTGTTATACACATGTTAAGAGAAACGAAATGTTTATTATAAATTGGAAAAATACTTCCAAGTGTGAGCTCGAAAACCGCTTAGAAAGCAGTTGATAAATTTCTCCCACCACCCTGCGTTCAAGGACATTACGTTGTCTTATATCAGTATCATAGAGTAGTGCGCAGATTGTTTTAGTTGGTACTTGCAGTTCGTTAAAACTGAGAGTGAAGTACGCAGTGGTTTTCTGTATTAATTACCGCGTGTGCTTCGAGTTTCTCGTGACATTTATTTAAGTGAAATAGTAGTGTTTTATTAACGTTGTTAAATATATTAAAATATGTACATCAGTTAAATTTGCAGTGAAATAGATCTACGTGTGGATCAAATTAAAGGTTAGTTGAAACAAGATGGTTACCATTATATGAGCATTTCTTTTGTAACATGCGCAGAAAAATCATATAATTGAGTTATTATGTTGTACTCTTTGTTGTTAAGTTCATAAACTTTGATGTAATGGATATTCGGATTATTTACGTCCTATAAATGGTAATAAAGGAAGATATAATTAGTTCAGAGATTTTATGCGGGTATTTTTCCATTAGTTTTACATACTTCTTAAAATGTGCATCCTAATAATATCAGTTATCATTTATTTTTTCTCTGCTTATATGTCGACTATGTCGGCCATTTTGGCCCGAAAATTGCAGTGTAAATACTAATAATAACAATAATTTTGATACTGTATTATACCATGCTTAGTGTAAAGTAAAAAAAAATACAATCACGTTTTATGCTTTACTTATTTTCTTCTTTGAGTATATTAAATATTGATTCTACTATATTTCAAAACTCGTGCACATTTTTTTTTTGGATGTTAAAAAGTCAAAGAAAATAAAAATATATGTAATTCCCCATACATAACCCTGTGCTTTCTTATTAATATTATTTATATGTCCCATATTAAAGACTATATTACATATATTTCTCTTTCAAAATACTGTTTATATTGCAATTAAAAATTAAAGTCTTTATAAGCAGAGTATGATAAATATTCTCAGCCATTTTTTGTACTATGGAGACTAAATTGATATTTTAACCCATTTAGACTTAATGTCCTATGTATATGGCACTCGGACCGCTATTATAAATAGTGTTATATATTTTTTGTTAGCGTGCTGCCTTGTCACGCAGCGGGCCCGGGTTCGAGTCCCGGTCGGGACAGGCTCCTGAGTGATGTTTTTTTCGGGGTTTTTCTTCACCTATAAGACAAATGTCAGGAAGATTAGGGCTCAACGGTCTCCAAAAATCATCCAGCCATCATCATCATCATCCTTATCCTACACCGGTGTGGAAAGCAACTGGAAGCTACCACACCTATAATTCCCTAGTAAAGCTGCAAAGCGTAGGATGAAAATGTTATGATTACAGTGAAAGACCTGCCCTCGGGCTGAATTACTATGGATGGATGAATTTTTTATCTTGTTATTTCGAGCTTTTTATAGTTTTATTTACTTCTTGGAGTATTTATGAATACACATTGACCAGAAATTACCATGTTCATTGTCTTTCCTAATAGCAGTGACTAGTTGAAGAGCTTTTGCATCTTGAAAAGCATCATGACTGCAAGCAGGCTCATTCACTTGTTTTCTATTATTGTACTGGTGTAATTTAGTTTGAGAAGGGATTGTCTAAAATTATTTCTGGAAAAACTGCACTTAAACTAACGTGAAATATTTTCAAAGTTCTATAGAACAACAGTTCGCATGTGCTAGAGTTTATAGAGCCAACGATAACCTACCATCGAACCACATATCGATTATCATCCTCGATTAGTATCGATATCGTAATAAAGTTCAAAAATCTTATGCTAGATGACAGCATCTTGCTGTGAAATTTAAATGACGAATCTTTGCAATAAATACCCAAATATATGTTAAAAAATATATTAATAATATTAAAATTACCAAACGTTTATTAAAAATGGATGTATACTTACTTATCACTCCCTAACGCCGATCCAACCAGCGATAATCTAAAAAGCGATAGAAAAATCATAGACTAAGTAATATATTCTGTGGATAACATAGCAGTTAACATCACATTATTGTCTAACAGTGTCATAATATTGTGATTTGGGTATTTAAATTAATACTTGAAAATTGTGTAATAATGTTACAAAAATTGTTTGAAAAAGTTAAAAAAATTAGAAAAGTGTTAGGCACAGAAGAGCTATAGTTTACAACAATAAACTGAAAAATCAAAAAGCAGTAAAAGTGTAGTTGAGCTTTATTTGTTTAACTTTATTTTGTTCATGATTTTGCATCTAATTTTAAATGCGCTTTTGCTGGAGGTTATTATTTCTATGTGATCCCTTTTCCAACTTATCGATTCAATTATAGCCCCTTAAATGTATTTATTTGTAATTTAATAACGAATACCAATTGAATTATTGAATAGGTTAAAAGAGGATTTGTATGATAATGTTATCTGCCGAAATTGAGTATTAATTAATGAATTATTGCATTTAATGGATAACTATTATGTCACTTGAGAGACTGTATTTATATTATATCGCTTGTGAAGGATAATTTTGTATTAATACTTTCCGACCAGCCTCGTGGGCTAGTGATCAGCGTTTGCGACTACAGTTATTGAGATCCCGCGTTCGATTCCCGGTCAAACCATACGATTTTTTTCTTAAAGGGAATTATTGCCCATTGTCTGGAATATAGGTTAACTTTAGGTTAAGGATTCTCCTGGGGTTTCATTGTCATCGGGATAATCTAAGTCCGTCTTATAGGTGCCCAACCTAAGAAATGGATTATAATTCTGCAAAAAAGCCCGAGGAGAAAGCCAGAAATATCATAAGAGACAACCTGGTGGCATTAGACAAAAAAAATACTCATAACTAATGCCACGAGTGATTTCCAAATTATCGATAAATTCACGACTCGCGAAGTGAGGAGTGAATTTATCTAGAGAATTTGGAAATCAAGTGTGACATTTGTTAGGACTATTTAACGAATAAAAATTAAGCTGTTTACTCACAAATCATTGTTTAACTATAGTTATTTTAAAATATTTATATATTTAATGTAAATCAGAAATGTGAGGTAATGTTCATTCACTGCTGCTTGATCATATTATTTATTTGCCAAATAAGATCGCAATATTGTAAGAATGCACCCAAACGGAGAAATAATGAAACACATCAAACTATATATCATAATCAACATTACGGGTTATTAATTTATTTTGTTAGTAAACAACTCGGTAAAATCAAGGAATCTTTTCATTATTTGCTTTATTCAATGTATTTGTTGGAGAAAAATATTGCTTTGACCTGTTCAGAACATTAAAAAGGAGGAGCTTTCTTTATCACAAAAGCAGGAGCTGATGAAGACAAATCGATAAAGAGCGAGGTTAAACACGACTGTCATTAGTTGTAAAACAACATTCATTGAAACATGATTGCTCATTGAGTAACATTTGTGGCATGAGTTTAAATAGTCTTCATAATTTATTTATTTCTTCTAACTTTAAAAGTTATTAATTTGAAAAGTTGCAAATTAAAAGAATACAAAAAAGTAACTTTTTATCGTTTGTGTAATTTTATTAAAATTATCTAATCCTATTTATTAAATGGTTCATAGCATAATTAAAAGTATCAAAAGTATCACGAAAATACATTTGGCAATTTGATAATTTTATGTCAGTCTTTTAAATGTATTGAACCGACGTGAAAACAAGGTTATTCTAGTGAATTCTGAAGGAATTAAACTATTGAGGTTGTTGTGATGAAAATATTTAAGAAAAATATTTGCTGATTTTCACCGTTCCTATATAGCCGAGGCCGAAAATGACCATGACTAAAATTCATATATATAGGAAATTTACATAATGTTGACCCCTGTTTTGAATTTGTTGTTTTTCTTCTTTTAATTAAGGGATTTGAATTTTGTTTAATTACAGTGATTATCATTAGTGTTGTAAATATAAAATATCATTGTCATTTTATTCAAATATGGAAACATCTTCTTAACTTATAAACTTCTTTTTCATAACAAGAAAGGTCCACTTTAACCTCCATATTCGGGTAAAGTGAACCCCAGAGTCCACCTTAGCTTGTAGTCTATTTTTAAATGTGTTTACTCTATTAATTTTTACAGACATGCACAGATTAATCTGAAAAATGTATGACTGATCATAATTAAAAAGTGTTGAGATTTATTTAATGTTTTGAAAAATGATTGTTGATTATAACATTCACACGTCATTCAACTGCAGAAATGGACGGTCTTTAGGTTTAGTAAAATTACAAGTATATTAAATAAAATTAATCAAGTGAATGGTTTGTAGATACAGCATCCTCATTGATAAAATATACGTATCCGTGTGAAATGTACCCAGGTCCTCGTGAAGGGTCCATATTATCCGAATTCCTTTATGTTTAATTATTTTATACAGTCACCATGTCACATTATATCATACCAAACCCATCAGTATATTAAAACAGCATCTACATATGCAATATATTTAGGAGTTTTTTCAACATTAGTAATATTCAATAGGAGAAATTATTTGATTCTTAGCTTGAAAAACTTTTAAAGTGGTCATTTTCATAAATGACACAAATAAACCCTTCTTCGCACAAAGAATGAAAAAAAAAACTGGCCTTGAACCCGTCAAAGTTGATGAGGGGAAGAAGTTAAAATTTTTCTGTTCGAGGGTAGCACCAATTAAAGAAGATATAACAGGTCCACTCAAACAGAAGGGCCCACATTTCCCGAACTTCCCTATATATATAACCGTTAATGATCTAGCGGCCACAATTTTCTATTTATGGAAACCAAATCTCATAGCAATTAATTAAAAGACTTAGGTCCAGTTCGTTAATCAACAAAATTCGACAATTAAGTGTACGGTTCACCTGAATCGAAAATTTAAAAAAAGCCCTAGCGGACGATTTTTCTATGTTTCACAACGAAAGTCAGTATAGCCTCTTGAGATAAACCGAAGAAGGTATTCTCAAAAAATCTGCGAAATCCGACCATTAGTAGTTAAGGATTACCAACCACCATATTTGACTCACCGTAATGCGTATCATATAATTTAATTAACTCTTAAATTGACCATTTATTCTATAGCATATAATACTCGTAGTTTAATCTATACTAGTGATCGCCCAACGGTCCAAATTCAACCACAATTCATTAAATGTTTAAGTTTGTCACAAATATGTCATTATGCATTAATTTTCGATTTATTTTAAAAAATATGAACGATAGGAAATATGTGGTTATAGCTTGGCTAAGCCATATTTAAAAAACAATAACGCGTCATTTGACATTTGTGTACTATTTATACTATTTAAATTTGCATGTTTGGTCTGTTATTATGTGTACGAGAATATATATATATATATATATATATATATATATATATATATATTATCCCTTTTCTTATCACTTATAATCGACCCGTCAATGTCCTATGTCGAGGGATAATGGAAGTAGGTGCGAATATGTAAATACAAAAAAAGTGTAATAAAATTACTGAAATCAAGATTAGACAGGGTTTAATTTAAATTAAATAATACAATTGTTTAAATCACTAATAATGTACCACTAATAATAATCAATACGCGAGAGTAAGTCAATTTACATTGCTGCTGCACGATTTCCTTTTTACAACAATGCACTTTCAGCTATGAACGTAAAAAAATGAATGACTAGCACTCATAAATTCCTTAGAAAAAATACTTTGTTTCATTTATTTGTAACACATTTTGTACATAAATTTTATTTTTGTGCACTCCTTATCTATATGAAGTTCAATTATGCCAAATATCACACTCCTTCGTGTGCGCAGATAATGTTTCACGTAAAGTAATGAATCGGTAGATATTATAGTATTTAAGTTGGTGTCAAATTATACAACAATATGCCAATAGTTAATAACTTATGGTTATGCATGATTAGTTTTCAGTGCAGTCCAATACCTTTGAATAAGCTAGCATCCAGAAACTGAATCTTAGAGCAGATACTGATTACACGTCTAATGAAACAATACCTACCAAAACACAAGCTGGTTTTCGAACAGGTTTTGACATTAATGATCAAATCACAAAACTGGTTACACAAATACAACACAATACGCGCAATCAACATCTAACAACTACGTTAACAGCACTAAACTTAAAAAAAAACATTCGATAAAGTATGCCTAGACAGTTTACGTTATAAAATAGCTCATATGGACGTCCCTATCTCGTATATAGTCTGATGTCCATATTATTAAATAACAAAAAACTCGAAAATTGTTCTACCTTACTTTTTTTAAATTGATTACTATATGCTGAGTTTGGTTCCGATAATTAAATAATTTGCGGCCACACTAACTTTCAATTGCATAAGATTCGTTATAAGTAATGCCACGAGTAATTTCCAAATTTATCTAGAGGATTTGGATATCAAGAGTGGCATTTGTTAGGACTATTTAACGAATAAAATTAAGCTGTTTACTCAAACATAATTATTTAAATATAGTTATTTTAAAATATGTGCATATATTTAATGTGAACGGCGATGTTTGAAAACAAATGAGAAATGTTTGGTTATGCTTCTTTTGTTCATCCACTGCAAATTGATCATATTATTTATTGCCAAATAGGATCGCAAAATTGTAGGAATGCACCCTAGTGGAGAAAAAACTAAACACATCAAACTGTATATTATAACAAACATTATAGGTTATTAATTATTTTTAGGCAACAAATCTGAAAATTATTATTTAAAAACACAATTATTGAACAGATAATTATCAAATGTATAGTGCGAAGAAATCTGTTCATTATTTGTTATGTTCAACATATTTGTTCGAGAGTCAGTAACTGAAAAATAATGTTCTGACATGTTGAGAAATATTAATAAATAATAGTTTTAAAAAACTAAAACAACACGCTTTATTAGAAAACCGAACTAAAAATGAAAAATAATTTTAATTTCCAACACGCTTGGAATAAAATTAAAGTGGTCAACAAAAAAATCATCTCCAACACATATAGAATAAAACTAGAGTTATCAACAAAAAGAAAATAGTTTTACCATCAAAGGCGTGAGGTGTTCTATATTTGATAATAAACAGATATTGGTAAAAGTAAAGTCACTAAGAAGAAAATGTAAAAATCATAAAAAGCGTCCCACACTTTTGGTAAAATATTTTCTTTTGTTGATAACTCTAGTTTTATTCTATATGTGTTGGAAATGATTTTTTTTGTTGACCACCTTAATTTTATCCCAAGCGTGTTGGAAATTAAAATTATTTTTCATTTTTAGTTCGGTTTTCTAATAAAGCGTGTTGTTTTAGTTTTTTAAACCTATTATTTATTTTTATTTTTTAGTTCTAATATTTTACAGAATAAGATAAAAATGTAAATATCTTTAAATTCGATACTACTGTAGTATGAGCTAAAAGTAATACTCTTATAAAAAATCCTCTCCCAGCTGGATTTCAACCAGCGACCCATGGATTACTGATGTTATATACCACTTAAGTTCACCTCTCTACCAACTGAGCTCTTACAACGATTGACTAAAATGTCAAGTCCGCAACCTATTATACCAGTTTTAATATTTTTGATTTTCTGATGATTCTGGCCAGGATTTTAGAAACAAAATGTGAAATTATTGTATTGTCACGGGGCCTTTACAAGTATTCAAAGTTTCAAGTCGATCCAATGATTTTAAGTGGGTGAAAATCGCGTTGAATAATTCCGTTACATACATGGATGGATGGATAGATACAGGTCAAACTAATATAAAGCGTTTAAAAAGGAGGAACTTTCTTTAATTTGTTAAACAGAAGTAGACAAATATCGAGGTGAAACACGACTAGGAGTGGTTGTAAAACAAAATTAATTGAAAGTTGATTGGTGTCATTGACTCCGATTCCTACGTAACTTTGTAGAATCAATGAAGTTATGAAAAAATTGTTTTCCAAAAATCTTTTGATAAGAAGAATGCTAATATAACTTTATTCCTACGGAATTAGCTAAAAATGATGTTGTAGACTGTATAATGCAAGGTGGTTAGAAGTAAGCAATGATTCACCATTATTCCAGTGAACACAATGAATATAATTAAAAGTTCATTACCGAGTCACTTGCTCAAGCGGTATCATTTGAGAGTTGCATTTGGGAGGACCCGTGTTACAATCCCGATGCCGACCAATCTGTTGTATGTTGAATTTTATAATGTTAATAACATTTAATTAATAGTAAATTAAATTTTTTGTTTTTATTTTTTATTATTGGTAAAATTAAATTGATGATAGAGAATTTAGTTTATATCAGTATTTTGTTAAATTATCAATTTCTGTAACATTTCTCGTTTTATCCAGGGATGAAAATAAGACGTAACTATTTTTTATGGATTGATGAATATTGAATTAGAAAATATAAATTTATAGGCATGCTAAAAAAAGTTTCTATATAAGTTACAACTAGAGCTAGGATTTTTATGTACTAAAAGGTAAGGTTAGAAACATAGTATAATGACTAGTTAGATTTAAGACTATTTGTTTTGGTTTCACACACACACACACACACACAAACAGTTGAATAGTCTATAAGTTAGACTTCTAACAGTCTTTTGTTTTGTTTTCACACACAAACCGTTGAATAACATACACTATCTGCATTGTAAACTTATATTTTAGTACATAAAAATCCTAGCCCTAGTTATACAAGTTTATATTCGAGTCTTATATTTAAACTTTAGTTCAATCTTTTGTTAGCCAATGGAGTAATTTTATATTTAACCTAAACTATTCATGAATGCAACAGCGTCATAATTGTGAAAAATAGTTACTTTAGATTAGCTCCTAAATGAACAATCCATTAAAGATGGGGAAAACCCTTAATGATATGAAAACTACTTATTCATTTAATAAATTATTGTAGCCGATACATTTGAAATAAGAATAATTTTCTTAAGAATGAATTTTTAAAATTAAAAAAGAAATACCGTAAAACTTGTTCAAAGCGGAATCGCATGGGACCATATTTTTTCCGTATTAGACAACATTCCGCATTGTAAAAAACTATTAACCAATCTTAGATTATAGAGCACCGTGTATGTCTTTTTATGTACCTTGGATTAATTGTAGTTCCGCTGCCGTTGGAAAGTGAAGTATAGTACGTACGAGCGACTTCGACTGTAACGCACGAAAAAAACAATCCCGTTTCTTCAGGGTTAAAAATTCTCTTAGCTGCGTATCCTAAAATTAAATTATGCAGTTTCGGTTTCCATTCGCCAACTATACTTTCGTCCACATCATTTAATTCCCCGCAAATTTCATTCCACACTACATTGTGTCGCCTTTTAAAACTGTCCACAACCAACCTGAAGATGCCTTGAAATCGTTATTCCCTGGGATATAGCAATAGCTGGAGATTGATTTTGGAGCATCGGTCCGGACATTTGGAGATTTTTCTTTGACCGTGGACTTGTTAAACAACTTTTTTTTCTCTCCATTTCACCATTTCCTTGCATACATTCATTCGTTATTTTTTCTTTGTGTTTTAAAATCTCACAAAATTGGGTTTTTCTACATTTAAATTTAGTCGTTATTTCGCGTACTGATAGTTTGTTTTTCCTTACCTTCAATCACTTTCAGTTTTTCGTTTAATGGCAAAGATACATGCGATTTAGCCATCTTTATTCTATAAATTCAGAACGCTACCTGTGAAAGATATGAAAGTAATTTAATATTTTACAGTGCACGCAAAGTATTTATTAAACGAATCTGTACTTCTCAAAACGAGTGTGCAGTGAGACCGAAAGAAAATTCCCCGATACAGGTAGAAACTGTAATTATCCCGACGCGGGCGGCAGGAATCATCACTTATTGTTAATTCGCCTAACGGGAGTTCAGTGAAGTGGAAACTAATTTATTTCTATCTTTCCGCCTTATATAAACTTTTTTCTTGAAATGTGTAGAAATATCCGTTTCCGCGTTGGACAGATTCCGTTTTATACAAAATAAATACACGTACAATTACTATTATTTTGCCGGGACCAATAAATTCCTAATTGCCAATTTTGTAGGTCCATCCAATCTCCTGGTTGTGGATATTTCTCCTTCATGCATGTATTCCCTGCTCCAGGAGGTTTTAGGTCTTCCTCTGCCTCGTCTTCCCTCAGGTTTCCATTCCAAAACACATTTTGGTAGCCAATCCTCTTCCATTCGCCATACCATCTTTATTGCTGAGTTTTAATATAATCTAAAATAGTGTCTTCAATCTTCATTTTCTCGAATTTAAAATATACGTACTTACATACATTGCTAAGGAAAATAAGTTAGTTACGATACTAAATGGTTTAAACCAAATGTGAAATTTTAGTTAAAACAATTTTCATAAAACAAATGGAAATTTTGGGATTAGAATATCTTGTTTTAGGATATGTGGTTGTTGCATGTAATTATTAAATAACAAACGCCAGAGAAAGAATAAACAGAAATTTAGTTGAAATTAATATGTGCTGCTGTCCAATTAATATTTGTTTATATCATCTTGTTGGAAATGTGTGGTTGTTGAATATCCCAGCTATTGTTTGGTGTTGCTTTTGTTTAAGCTGCTACACTATGTTGTCAGCTAAATGATTTCCTAGCTGCTAAATTACACGTGTCCTCTGGTACGTGTACAAATCTAAATGAGAACTCGTTTAATAAATGCGACTCTCATTCCTCCGTGAGTAATATCAAAACAATAGTGTCGCAGCACTCCCTCTCCTCTCAGACTTGCTAAACAACTTCCTTTATTTTCTGTCTCCATCATTCCTATTACCAAAAGTACAAGTTAGCATCTATGGAGAAAGTCAAAACTTGCTTCAAGAATAAATAATGGTGCCGTGCACAGTAAAGAAGTGCGAAGAGTATTTTTTAGACGTTTGAACATACAAGTAGAGATTTATGACTAATAGGGTGAGGTGGGGTATTTTAGTATAGTAAAAAAAAATGTGTTCCCACAACAGGCCTCGGGAGACCCTTGGGGTAGTAGGATGTTAAGGCTCCAACTATTTCTAGACAATCGGCACTTGATGTCAGCCCTCAGAAGAAGCATCTGGTACTCATTTCAGTTAGAGGCTTAGCCGACCCCAAAGCCATGGTGACACCAGAAGGTTTGGGTCAGTTTAAAAATCCTGACCCCACCGGGACTTGAACCCTCGACCTTCCGGTTTGCAGCGCAGTGCCTTAACCACTACGCTACGGCGTAGCGTAATTTAGGTACATGTTACATCTTATTGCATAAAACAACCGAATTTTCATATACATGCCATTATAGTATATATTTTCTATTCAGCAAGTACCGTTTTTGTAGTATTAAATTTTGTATTGGTCACACTCATAATTGTCTGACAAAGTACAAAAATATACTTTTTTTTTGTTCATAGTATATTAATATTTGGGTTAATTTATATTTTACTTCAATAATGCACATTTCATCCAAATTACCTCTCCGTTAGGTAAATTGGGTATAGTCAAACCTACGATTTTAATATTATAGTAAGAAAGGATTACCAAATATAAAA
This sequence comes from Diploptera punctata, assembly GCA_030220185.1. NCBI lineage: Eukaryota > Metazoa > Arthropoda > Insecta > Blattodea > Blaberidae > Diploptera > Diploptera punctata. Next base: position 12,106 of record JASPKZ010007696.1, on the reverse strand, counting down.
TGATGTACAGTCGTTCTATTAGATTACAGTGCTAACATATTAATCATTTTTACCAGGGTAATGGACTGTGTGTCTCTATAGGCTTAAGCAATAGTATATTACGATTAAAGGTTGGGAAGTGGTTTTTACAAAATCGAGGAAAACGTTTAAAAACCTAGGAATAGCGAGGTTTTTAATTTCAGAGATTCTGTAAAACACTTCACAAACGTGCGTTGTACATTATTTCTTGCGCGATGGTGTTTCCAAAATAATAAATAATAGTAAAATAATATCTTTGTAGGAAATATTTCCGTTCATTGTAAACAATTGACTAACGTTAACAGTGCGAGGAATGTTTATTAGTTGAAACAACGGGGGGCCGTGAGACCAATTTAGTGATAAAATGGCGGCAAGTACGTATTTATTGTTTTATATTGTTATTGTTTCAAATAAAATTCATTTAAAATGCAGTCATTTGTTTTGTATAATGTATATTAACACTATCTTTTGGATATTTTTTGAACATACATTGTACGTAGTATACATAGAGGGCAGTGGTTTTACTTCCCAAACGCGTGTTTGTAATATGTAATATTTCAGTATAGTTATTTAAGTTGGCAACCCCGAAATGTAGGAAGTTAAACTTTCAATCATGGTCGCCATTGCTGTAAGTACGACAAAACGATCTATTACGCAAAAAACATATTTTTTTGTTCTCAAATTACTCAAATCCACACTAATACATTTAAAACCTTGAGAACCAATAGACCGACCTCATTATATAGCGATCAGCATTCGTGGCTGCATGACAAGAGAATTCGGGTTCGGTTCTCTGCCTTGAGTATGTGGATTTTTCTCCAGTGTGAATCGTCTAAAATCCATAATCCATTTCGGGCTGTGTGTGCAATAGAATAAATGTGAAAGGAAAAGTAAACACGATATACAAAAAAATAGGCAAACTGGATTGAGGAAAGTAATCAAAAAGTGAAAAAAAAAATCTGAAAAAGTATGAATGCAAAGCACTGGTTTCAGGTTAACAATTCCTTCGGCTTGTCCAAAGATTCTTTATCTTTATAAAATGCCTGGTTAAATAATCAGAGTACGGCTTCCTTTGGAAGTGAAGTAAAGTCGTGGATAAATTTATGGCACTTAAAGGAAACTAAAGCCTACCATGAGACCTCTAAGTAAACTTTTCGGTTCTTTTACTAACATACTTTATTAAGGAACCCGTAATATAAAGTGTTAGCCCTACTTAAAATATTGTTACATTAAATATTACACGATGCACGAGTATTTAATCCCATCGCAGAACTCAAGGTTCATAACAAGAGTTTCATTTTGTTTTGATGATAATATATGTAGTACAGCCATTTCTTGTTGTTTTAATAAAAGGAGGACAATACTGGATTAAATTAGAATATAACAACGTATACATGCCAATCTTAAGTAGGTTAATTGTACTCATAGTTGTTATGAATGAATGGAAATGAAATCTATTCAATGACGTTATGTAGACTGTTATGGCATTCCGGGTTCGACACATCACCCATATCGCCATTTTCTGTGCTGGGTCAGGACTTCGAGGACGGATTACAAATTTAATTTTTTTTATTTATAGAACGGTCGCGGTGGACTAGTGGTTACGTTCCTTGCCTATGGTCGCGGGTTCAAATCCGATGGTGTCGATGGATTTTTTTAGGATTGAAAAATCCAAAGAGCAAGCCCTCCGGGAGGGACTTTAAGCCGTGGGTCCCGAGTCTGAAGATTTTCAGGCTCGTAAAAGGCCACTAAGCCTTATTAAAAAGTCCTCTAAGCCTTATTAAAAAGTCCTTTAAGCATAATTTACCGAATTTTTCCATCCTAGTACTACCTTGGTTTCCTAGATGTCACTATGACCCCACTCCAATGATATCTATATGAAAACAAGAGTAACTGAATTAGTATGGTTCAATTTCTTCCCTGTACCGGGGGTGAGCGCATAAATCTCTTTGAGCGAAACAAGGACTTAGAAGAAGTTATTTCTATTATTCATAATTGTTTTTAAAGACACTTGGCATAATTTCCTTTCACGATCTTATAAGCTAATTAGAGTCGGTTCCGATTATCATACTCGCTTCTGGTTCCGATATACGCGGTTGAAACCCGTCCGGGCTTGAAGATTTTTAACGATGTGAACTTCGGAAGGGAAGTAAAGCCATGGATCCCATGTCATTTTTATAGAAACTCTGAAAAGAGGCCTCTGAGCAAACTTTATCTATCGTTTCATGCGCATATTTAAATTGAAACGCTAATGACATGAGATACTAGATATTGAAGTAAAATTAAATGATGTTATCATAGAATAAAATATACAATTAATCGGTAAGACTAAACAACAGAATCAAACAGGATCAATATTAAAAATATAATATATATATATATATATATATATATATATATATATTATAGGCCGTGCAAAAAAAAAAAACTTGTGTGTTGCGGTTCTTCGGTAGCGAAATATATATCTTTGACATTTTGTGATAGTTAGAAGCACTCTTCTAAAAATACAGATCTGCTTCATTCTGCTGATGATGGGATTAGTCCCGAAAGGCCTAAAGAGTGTTAAAACATTTTAGGTTGACGACGTCCGTCTCACCTGTAAGGTGACTATTTTATTAATATTTTACTATTGTGACATAATACCTCAACGGAATCTTATGAATTTTACTAGTATTAATTCAGAAGGGAAGTGGAGTCCTGCGTCTCCAGGTCCTAAATTAACGACACATAAGATAAACTTAATACTGAAATAAAAGCCTCTGAGGTAAATTTAATCGGTTCTTTCTTTCTCATATTTGAATTTTGTCGCCAGTGACCCAATTTGTTAAAAAGCAATGTTGATTAAAAATATGTAAACAAAAGGAAGGAGGATAAAAATAAAAAAAAGGTTAATTATTCCATCATTTAATTTTTAAATGTATCTTTTTCTTCTTCTTCTTCTTCTTATTCACGGTTTAGGCTTATTTACTAGCCTGTTCCGGCTCCAAATTGCTGCTATTTCCATATTTTCTTTGGTCTTCCCCAACTTCTTCTTCCTCGTGGTGAATAGCTGTATGCTGCTTTTGGTATTCTATTTCCTGTCATCCTTGCCAAGTGCTCTTTCCAATTTGTTCTTTATTTCACTATTGTTGTGTTTAATTCCTCTACTTTTAGTAGTTGTCTTATTTCTGTGCTATGTTTTATATGGAATTATTGTTGAGCAGTACAGGAAAAAATAATTTGTTAGCACTGTGTGTATTATCAATCTTAAGGACTTAAGAGGTTATTGCACGTATCTTGGCTGGCATGAAGTGTTGGATTTTGAAAATGTTCAAGGATTGAGCAGAGTCTGTTGTAGAATGAAGGAACTGTCAAGTTGAGTGTGACATAGGGATGGGAGTACACTCATTCCGGAAGAAGATGCACAATGCCTTCTAGTTCCCTATTTCTCTTTAAATGGATGTGCTGATTCATAGCGACGGTTCCTCCCGACTGGCTTCAGACAATCCTTGATTTGACAGTCTTCCGTAATTCAGCGAACAATGGGTTGCCTATGACAACAACTTGAATGTCTTGCAACGAGATTCAGACGAACAGCATCCGATATATTTAACCTGATGTTGTCGTTCTCTTGTCTTAATCACTCTCTCTATCCCAACTCTTTTTGGAAATCTAAGTGATTTATTATACAGGATAGTTTTCTCTAAATTATTATTAATGAGATCGTTGATCTTAAATAAGTCCAGAAATTAATGTACTTAGCATGAAACAAATTAAACATAGGCCCAATTCAAGAAATGCGTGCTATTATGTATTGCAGAGACTCTTGATGTCCCAACTCCTTTAAAAAAAACGTTAAACTGAAAATATATAAAACTATTATTCTACCTATTATATTATATGGGTGTGAAACATGGACTCTTGCTTTAAGGGAGGAAAGGAGATTACAAGTGTTTGAGAATAAAGTACTTAGGAAAATGTTTGGACGAAAGAGAGATAAACAGACAGGTGAGTGGAGAAGACTACATAACAATAAACTACATGGTCTTTATAGGAAGCCAGATATAATAAGAACAGTTAAGTCTCGTAGACTGCGATGGGCAGGACATGTGGCGCGTATACGGAATGAAACACTTGCATGGAAGCTTCTTGTAGGAAAGCCAGAGGGAAAACGCCCAGTTGATAGACCAAGAATGAGGTGGGAGAATAACATTAACTATGATTTGAGGGAAGTAGTTTATACAGGGTATGATTGGAAAGCATTAGCGCGGGATAGGGATGTATGGAGAGCTTATGTCCGCGCGGCCATGAACCTACGGGTTCGATAGTGCCAGTGAGTAAGTAAGCAAGCATGAAAGAGTTTTTTACCTTTATCTTTAAATTATTTATTTTTCTTTATGGTGTTTAAGCTTTTTTTATTTCTCGTATTATTTAGTGAACATATTTCTTCTTCTTTTCTTAATCATACTTTGTAGGATTTTCATTCTGTTTATTTCCAGAACCACTCCTCGGAGGAAGATGTATTGGATGTGCATTCACTGTCTATCCATCTTTTCGCTAATCTTCCTCTTGTTCTTCTCCCGTCCATTCGTCTATCTTCTTTAGCTCTTTTTGCAAGTCGGTTTTCTTCCATTCTTTCTATATGACCCTTCCAATATTTTCGCCTATCTATAATAAATTTGGAGTGAACATACTTAAGTAGTCATATTTCCTCTCCTTTGAATAATAAAAAAAATCATAACGCAATCATTTAAAAGTGAGAACTAAATTAGATTATTACATAGTTATTATCACATGAAGTTAATTCCAAATTTTCTTTTCCATAGTTTAACCTCTCCTTTCTTTAGTACTTTTCCTTGCCCCACGTCCCCCAGGCATTAAAGGGCACCATATATTAGGAAAGAATTTGTAAAAACTTTGGGTCACATTCTTTTTTTTACTAAAAAGGACATGGTGGCTCTCTCCACAGGTGTATTCAGCTCACAGCCACCTCCAGGACCACACAAATACTTAAGTCAAGTAGCACTATACATTTACTCACACAAAATAAGGCAAGATATGAATGGCAGATAATGTACATGGACTATTTTGGCCTTGACGTTTCTGGATTTCTCTCACAGGCTATGAAAAACACCGTAGAACCTCAACCTGTCTCGATAAGGGATCTAACCCGAACCCGTTGCATCTTAGTAATGATGTTACCCTATGACCATATTGGTTATCGCACTTCTTAGTTTTAAGGAATAATTGTTTTTTGATTGAATGTATTATAGACTCTATTTATAAAAGTAAGCAATATAAAAATAAAATATACCCTTTAGTTACGAAATACACTCATATAATGTTTTCACAATAGAAGTAATGGATTACTCTGTGACTTCGGAGTAAATTCACCGTTTTCACTCCAGAATAAGATCGAAGTACTCGCACATTTCCGTGACATGGCGAACACAATAGTTGAGTAACATAGAAAAATAACATGAACGTTGCTATCGTTCTGTTAAGATACAACTACAGCACACTTCACGATACCCATTTCAGATTCACAATTTTACGAACATACACAAACGTGAAGGAGGCCTACGGCCACGCGAAAGAAGTTAGTGTATTACAGGTAAAGGTAAAGTGATCCCACTACATGAGGCCTTTGGGGAAGTAGGAAGTTAAGACTCTCTCTTTTTCTAGAAAATCGGCACTTGATGTCAGCCAGATTGTTAGCCCAGCGTGATGGCCGCCTTTGCCACAAAATAAACGGCTGGTACTCATTTCCGTTAGAGGCTGAGACGATCCCAGGATCATGATCCTGCCAAAATGTTTGGGTCATTTTAAAAATCCTGTCTCCACCGGGATTCGAACCCTAAACCTTCCGGCTTGTAGCGTATTATCTTAATCACTACGCTATGGCGTACCCTACGTTAGTTCATTACTAACAAGATAATTAACAAAAGAAAAAAAATTAACAGAGAATCAGGTCATTAATCTGCTACCAAATTTTACCCTATTAAAAAAACAAGTGAAATTTAAACGTACAAGATCGGTAAAAGTTTCTTATCTATTTGTTTGGAACCAAGCATTGCCAGAAACCGTATAACTATAAAATGTGGATATTTTGAAAAAAAAAAAAAAAAAAGTTACAGCAGAACTGATGTCATATTCATGATCAGCACATCTCAATGCATAATGATCACTTTTAAAGAAGTAGAACAAGTGTATGATTTATCATACCTAGGAAGTGAATTTGCAAAACATAAGAGTGACACTGATTCAAAGTTACAAAAATACAATAAACTGAATGGAGTAATAAGAAGACTTTTGGTATAATGAGGTGAGGAGAAATTCAAAAATAAGATTTACATGCCATCACATAAAAACTCCTCTAAAATACAGAAGTGAAATTTGGATTTTGAATAAAATAAATTCTCATAAACTTAAAGTAAACGAAATGCGCTTCTTACGATCAGTGTTTGGAGTTAATATACTCGATCACCAAGGAATACTATTATCAGAGAAAACTTGGAGTATCAAATTTAAATGAAGATACAGAGAGACATAACTAGAATGGAAAAATCATATGAGAAGAATGGAGAGAAATGGACTTCCAATATTGGCATCCCAATGTACTCCAACTGGACTTAGGAACCAAAGAAGACCAACATATCGGTAGAAAGATGAAGACCAGCTTCAGGTTTACCGTCGCAGGCCATATGGCCTAAAACGTATTTTTTCATGATGATAATACAGAAGTATTTCATTGTTTATGAGAGCAATCATTATATATTATTGACAAGTAGTTGGTCGTATAACTTCTCAATAGAATTATACAGGGTGTAAAAAATTCCGTATAAAAACTTTGAGAGTTTGTAGAGGAGGTAAAACAAAACTCTTGTTACGTGAAAAAAAATGACAGGTTCTGCGTTTCTCCGCTAGGAGTCTTTGAACGGTTTGACGCTAGAAGATTTGATTGTATTCAACCTGCCGTGTAATGAATGTTTTAAAAATGTTTCTGAAAATGTCGTCCGTTCACATTAATGCACAGCTGGCATCTACGTGCAAATGATTGTCTCACACCTTCAAACAACCAGATGTCTCACAAATAATTTCTGTAGCTTCAGCCACATGGACAACCAGCCCTTTTGGAGTGTCTATCCTTGTCTCGTACACCAAATGCTTCATCTCCCCCCACAAAATAAATCTATAGGAGTGAGATCGGGAGAGAATAGTAGCCGCTGTACTGGCCCACCCCTCCCAATCCATCTATTGGGGAAAATATTGTTTAGGTATTGTCTGATATCAAGGGCAAACTGTGGTGGGGCCCCGTCATGGTGGAGCCGTAAAGGTTGTCTGACTGGTAGCGGGACATTCTCCAACAGTTCCGGTAGTACGTCACGAAGAAAGAAAAAGTTATTTCCTCCACCAAGTCTGTTAGGCAGAAGATACGGTTCAATCATATGGTTGGAAACAATACTCCTATATTGTGTAATTTGTAGACACCCCTACCGTGCAGAAACTTTGTAATGTAAACACAACGTAACGTGTAAATAATAATTATTGTGTTTATCCAGGGACGTGGACACTACTGGCAGTAATAACAACTTAGCAGTCAACATAACGCTAAAATGTCACCGTGTTGCATACGAAACAGTTAAAACTACAAGGAACATAGGCCATAAGTGAAGACAAGCGAAAACCCTTCAAGAATCCTTAGCGGGGAAATTCAGAACCTCTTTTTTTTCATATAACAAAAGAGTTTTGTTTTACCTCCTATGAAAACTCTCAAATTTTGTATAAGGAATTTTTATACCTTATGTAGTGATTAGCTGAAAATTCACAATTATTTTAATTGTGTAAAGAATGTAATCAATAATATATTTTACTTAGCCTTTCCCCAACGCTTTTTAATATATATATATATATATATATATATATATATATATACTTACACAGAGATAGAGAGAGAGAGAGAGAGAGAGAGAGAGAGAGAGAGAGAGAGAGAGAGAGAGAGAGAGAGATGACAGTCTTGATGAATGGAGGAAACAATTACTTCATAATTGATTCAAAATTGGACGAAATAATACATTGAATGCATTATGTTTTGCAGGTGATATAGCATTAATTTTTGACAGAGAGGTCAGGCTACAAAAAGCAGTATATCAATTAAATAATGTAATAATTTTAAAATCAAATCTAAAGTAATTGCGTTCCATGGAAAGTACCCAGTAAAATAAAAAATAGTAAAAGGAGATAAACTGTTAGAGCAGGTTTCACATTTCCAGTATTTGGGCTGCGATACAACTTATGAAGGAGAACAAGATATAAATAAGAAAGTAAAATCCAAGCAGCCGAGATGAAATTTTTAAGAAGAGTAAAAGGCTGCACTAGAATGGACCAGATAAGAAACGAGGACATCCGTGAAGAACTGCAGATCTACTCCATAAAAGAAAAGATATTCAACAACAAGATACAGTGGAAAGAACATGTAGAAAGAATGGAAGAAAGTAGATTAACAAATAAAATCCTCCATTATTTTCCAAGAGGAAGAAGAGATGTCGGACGCCCTCGGAAGAGATGGACTTAGATCTATTAGTGAAGACGGAACAGCCAACTCTTGTCTAAACCAGGAAGTGAAGAAGAAGAAGAAGAAGAAGAAGAAAATATATAAATAAGAAAATGCAGACATTTCAACATATTTGTCGAACATTTAGGCGAACACTGAGGAACAAAGATAGAAAAGATAGTTAAGATTTTACTCCACGATGGCATTACCAGTGGCGATGTATGGAATTGAGGCCAGCATCCTGAAGGAAAAAGAAAAAAAGTAAAATTCAGGCAGCGGAAATGAAATTTCTACGGGCTGTGAAAGGTTTTACAAGAGAAAAACATATTATAAATGGGAATATTAGAGAGGAACTAAAAGTACAACCACTTCTTCAACAAATGGAAGAACACAGGAACAATTGGATAGAACATCTATAAAGAATGACAGAGTATAGGATACCAAAGATGGAATTGATGTATAATCTTGGAGAACGAAGATCGGTGGGAAGACCAAGAAAGCGTTGGGCTGAACAGATGTGAGATCGGAACAGGTAAAGACCTGATCCGTGAAGGATGATGATTTTTTTTATCTCTAATTCACATGACATGCAAATATTGAATTCTCAACCATGTTCTACCTTAATGTTTAGCATTTTGCTCGTGCAGATTGACAAATTAATTTAGAGATATTCAGAAATATAAAATTTGTCATCATAAGTAATGCCACGAGAGATTTCAAATTTATCTATAGAATTAAGAAATCAAGAGTGGCGTTTGTTAGGACTATTTAACGAATAAATTTAAGCTGTTTACTCACAAATCGTTATTTATCTGTAGTTATTTTTAAATATTTATATATTTAGTGTAAACGGCGATGTTTAAAAACAAATGAAAAACGGTAGGTACGCTTCATTTGCTTCTTTTGTTCTTCACTGCAACCAGATTGTATTATTTATTGCCAAAGGATCACAATGTTGTAAGAATGCACCCTAGTGGAGATATTTATAACCAACGTTATAGGTATTCATTAATTTCTGATGTACTATTGTAAATATGTCAATTATATTTTTCTGCAATGTCATTTCCTGGAAAATAATTCGATTAAGAAAGTGCAAATGGTGTTTTTTTGTGTTATAATCAATTGTTACAAATGTTTTTATATTAACTCCCGCATGCGCTATGGGTGAATGGAGAAGACTACATAACAATGAACTACATGGTCTTTATAGGAAGCCAGATATAATAAGAACAGTTAAGTCCCGTAGACTGCGATGGGCAGGACATGTTGCACGTATGGGGAATGAAAGACGTGCATGGAAACTTCTTGTAGGAAAGCCAGAAGGAAAACGCCCAGTTGGTAGACCAAGAATGAGGTGGGAGAACAACATTAACTACGATTTGAGGGAAGTAGATTATACAGGGAATGATTGGAAAGCATTAGCTCAGGATAGGGATGTATGGAGAGCTTATGTCCGTGCGGCCATGAACCTAAGGGTTCGATAGTGCCAGTGAGTAAGTAAGTAAGCATGCGCTATGTGTTGACATTCTTGCACTATATATACAATCTGGTAGCCGTATTTCTTGGAGGGTCAGTCACTGCAAAATAATGCTATGACTCATTCAGAATGTTAAAAAGGAGGTGCTTTCTTTATTATGATAAACTTTAGTTGGTAAATTCTAGGTGAAACACGACTGTGATTGGTAGTAAATAAAAAAAATATTGATGTGTGATTGGTCATTGACTCCTAGTTGGGGCATGAGTTAAGTAGTCTACCAAAATTTTCAGCTGAATTTCCAGTTTAAATATTATTATTATTTGTGATATAGGTTAATTCATGAAGTGTAGTTAGCTGTTGGCTATATAAACAAACTCTTGTGCTTCCTTCGCCCTTCTCTTTGCCGAGTTTTAGGTGTTTGAGGGGAAAAGTGATAAAGTGTGTTTACATTAACGCCGTATCATCAATGGAGGGTTAATATAAACAGCATTGCTCGTTTACTTCCCTATTAGCCCCTGATAAACATTTTATCAGTAGTTACTACATTACCTGCATACATTTATCGAGAAAGAAGATAAACAATTTTATATACTTGTAAACACCTCACTAACTTCAGAGATTTACAATTTGCGTTATGTAAGCTTTTTAACTTTTGAACTTGTTTGGCACAGTAAATCCTCGACTCGTGTCTGGTCGAGGGATGACGCCCCTATTACTGAAGATCGTGATATACGAGGATGCCGGCTAACCGGGCCTTTGGCTCCATCATAGGGACGTAATTGATGGCATGCGAATGGAGAAGTGGTGGAGAGAAGCATCTGGGAAGTGACTGGAGAAACCCAGAGAAAATCTGACATAGCTCCGATTCGTACACCAAAAATCACACATGGAGTGACTGAGAGCCGAAGTAGGGATCGAGAGGTGCAGGGCTAACGCCTAACCACATGTGCCATTAAGCCAACATCATAATTTTAAACTGTATATATATATATATATATATATATATATATATATATATATATATATACAAATAATTCCGTAAGAAAACACTATTTCCAATATTATATAGAAAAAGCTTTAAAACATATTTTTTGTAGATTTGATGGAATCTTGATAAAGGACACAGTTGTAATCTGTTTTCGTGGTGATCTTTCTGAAAGAGGGAACGATGAAATAATGAAATAAAGTAGTTTTGGAAAAGCTTGTTATTTCTCGTACCTACAGCATTTGTGTCTGTCACCTATCCTGTCTACTACTTTTCTACCTACCTTTATGTCAATCTAAATATTGTCTGTATCTCCCTCTCTTTCTCTCTCCTCTCTCTCTTTCTCTCACTTTCTTTCATTCACTTCTTCCTCTCTGTACATTCCCCTCATTTCCTCCTCCCTCCATTCTTCCGCATTTTCTCTCCCTTTCTCTATATTGCTCACCCTCTCTTTCTCTCTCCTCCCTTTCTCTCTCCACTTCTCTTTCAATTTCTCTCTCCTTTTCTCTCTCACTTTCTCTCTTTTTCTCTCTATTTATCTCTCTTTCTCCCTCTTTATCTCTCGTATTCTATCTCACTTTCTATTTTTTATTCTACCTCACTTTCTAACTCACTTTCTATATCTCTTTCTATCTCGCTTTCTTTCTCTCTTCCTATCTCCCTTTCGATCTCCCTTTCGATCTCCCTTTCGATCTCCCTTTCGATCTCCCTTTCGATCTCCCTTTCGATCTCCCTTTCGATCTCCCTTTCGATCTCCCTTTCGATCTCCCTTTATCTACCTTTCTTCTCTATCTTTCTCCTCGCGCTCTTTTCTCTCTCGCTCTTTCTTCCCCTCGCTCTTTCTCTCTCTGCGCTTTACTCGCTCGCTCTTCCTCTCGCTCGTCTCTCTCGCTCTTTCTCACTCGCTCTTTCTCTCCGCTCTTTTTCTCTCTCGCTCTTTCTCTCTCGCCTCCTTTCTATCTCGCTTCTTTATCTATCGCTCTTTCCTATCCCTTCTCTCGCTCTTTCTCTCGCTCGCCTTTCTCTTTCTCTGCTTCGCTCTTTCTCGTTCTCCCGCTCTTTTCTCTTGCCTCTCGCACATTTCGCGCTATGC